>KL254923.1:0-14581 GCA_000699545.1 Podiceps cristatus
CCCAGTACAGACCCCTGAGGGACACCACTTGGCACCAGTCTCCATCCGGACAGCGAGCCTTCGACCACTACCCTCTGGGTGTGCCCATCCAGCCAATGGATGGGCGAAAAAGGAGGTGCTGCCTGTTCAGGTCTGCCTCTTTCCATGTCTGTCTGAGGCTGGGGAGGACATGAAGGAGCAGCAACCCTCTGGAGTCTGACCAGCAGGGACCACGACACGGTCCTGCACAGCAGAACAAGTTTTCCCAGGCCTGTCTGCAAGCTGATGAAGTGGAGGCAATCTCCACACTGTGCTAGGCCCTGTCCTCAAAATCGTATTTGAATATTGCAAAGTACAAGCACCTCACTTTTCTCTTTTGGCTGTGACCCCCTTTCTAGTTGCTCCTCTCCTGTCAGGCTGTGAAATCCATGTACTGTAACAGTGGGAAGGGTTAGGCTGATAACCCCACTTATCTTGGCACAATGTCACCTGGCATCATGACTCCTCTCTGGAAACTGCTGACAATCAGTAAGTAAGGCTTATGGTCACTCGTTGATCAGTGACAGCAGAACGGATCATCTAAGGGAGTACACTGCATCTGTACATTGAAAATACAATGTTCAGGGTGTAGGGGAGAAAAAGGCGTCTAGGTAAAGATTACTGCATGGTGTGAACACCCAAGTGGGATGACCCAGGCTTGTAATTTTACTTCTGGCACTCCTGGATTTTTCAGTGGTTGGCCTTTCAACCTTAATTCTTTCTTTTTTATTGCCATTTTGTGTGGGAGAAATAATAGTAGAAAAACAACTCCTAGAAAATAGCAAAATTGAGAGAGATTGCAATTACAGTCTACACACACTGGTGCAGGATTGCAGATTCCAAAAGGAGAAGTACTGAGAAGAAATTTCACAAAATATGTACATTCTCTCGATGTGATTCTGTGCCATTCTCCCATCTCTCTCATCTTGGAGATGTTATCAATCTTGCAGATTAACTGCTACTCATTCAGCTACATCCTCAAAGGGACTGTGGTTCTCTTCATAAATGATTCAGGCAGCAACAGTATACAAACTTCTTGATGAGGAAGGAGCAGCTACTCGATCATTTTGTTTAGATTAATGCATCTTGCTCCCTGTTACTCAGTAGTACTTGTGGTAACCAGACAGGGAGTGGGAGGCAGGTCTTCCAGGTGGGTACTCTAGCTCAGCTCCTTGTTTTGACTGCTTCCACAAGCTGAGAACCACCAAGTTTGAACAAGGAGAAAGGACTGACCCTGGCAAACCCCACCAGCAGTCTGTGATAAAAGCAAAGAACAAAGTATGTTTATGTGTGTCTGTACAATTTTTGCCCATCTACCCTTAAAATTTGAGACTAAAGAGAGTGCAAAGTGAGACTAGTTATATCCCCTTAGGTGTCAAATCCATATTGCACACCTGAGAAAGAGAAACTGAGACATGCTGCATAGGAGAATAAGGGAATGCAGAAGCAACAAGGAAAAGAGCAAGGGGAAGACTGAGACGGCAAGGGACCATAACCCAAGAGGGATAAGGATGACTTGTTGCTAGGCTCTGAAGGAGAACAGAATGATCTGCTGACAGCAGAAAGAAAGCCTAAGATTTACACCAGAACTAAGAAAAGGTAGTGACTACGGGCTTTGTTGTAAGAATTGACAAGTCTGTCACTTGAACTGTTGCAGCCAAGGAAGATGTATGATACCCGCCATGCGCAAAAGGGATGAGATAGGTGCCCGAGGCAAGAATGAATACTGATAGGAAGTGGATATGAGGAAAGCATAGAAAAAACTCCCCCAGTTGCCCTTCACATTGAAACAAATGATCCTGCCAGTTTCCTGTTGAAACAAAATCCAGAATAGCTCTGCCTACTAGAAATGAGGCTCAAAGCCAGATGATCGATATGATAACTACCTCTGTCCCCAATGGGGAGAAGGCATGGGATCAACAAGAAAGTGAGGACTAACAGATGAATTAACGGCATATGTTATTTGCATCTGGGGAAGGTTACAGATGTGTAATCCTTGGGAGGAATTAATGAGAAATAGTCTCTTGACACAGGGATTTCCTCATCAACAACAATACCTGGCTAACTTACATACCAGGATCAAGTTTGATGTGATTTAAAGTAAATAAACTGTGGAGAAGAACTTTTAAGAGAGAGCTCTGAAATCCATGCCATCTGTCAACACATAAGAAGAGGAAAATGTAACAGATAAGGAAACACTATGGATTAATTAATGCCTGGGAGAAGAAGGAGGAAAAAAACAAGAGAAAAAGACACATGCTAAAGGAATTCGTAGAGTCAGCATGGCAAAGTAGTTAATATGATATAATCAGAAAAGGAAGGCTTAAAGTCAGGAGAGGAGAGACACAAGTGCCTCGAGCCTATGCATAAAAGCAAATGGAGGCAGCAGAATTTGATAAAATACATTCAAGCAAATACTGTAAGATTCAGCAGGTAGTGGAGAAACAGGAAGGGCTGATCAGGATAAAACATAATCCATGATTCAAAGAGGGGCAAAAAAATTAAAAAGGGCTTAACTGTACAATTAGTCAATCAGGTAAAGGCTCTGGCTGAAAGATCCAGCCGTTCCTACAAAAAGCTAAGGGAAAGCACAGAAAAAGCCTCTTATCTGTGTGAGGAAAGTTTCAGATGCAAAAGGGGGTTTCCACTGCAATGAGAATATAGATTAGCAGTACCAGAGTAGACCAAGCATTTGTTTACCTACCAGATGCAATAGTGGTTTGCTGCTTGTGGGAGTCTGAACAGACATGCAAAACTGCTAGAAGTAGTTCACTAGAATTACAAAGTAGTCTATATGAGTAACACAGGGAAAAGCAAGGAGAGATACTCTGGGGGCAGAATTAGAACTACCAGAGACGAAACTGAAGACCAGCACCCCTGGTAGCAGGAGTAACTGCGAGACTCTTATCACATGCAGGGCCAGAGGTACAGTAGCTATACCTGGAAACTTTGTAAAGAAGAGAGGTTAGGTTCTTTAAGACCTGAGGAAACATTTGCAATTAAAGATTTCCATAAGGAAAGGGCTTTAGCTAAGCTGAAATGTGAAAGATTAGGAGGACTTTTCAACCAGGAAATTGCTGAAGAGCAAGCACATAGTTGGTGGTGATGCATCTTCTCAGATAGTCACAAGAGCTCTATATCCTTAATAAAAGAATAAAAGAAAAACTGAAACCTTAAATAGGAAATAGAGCATCCCCCCCCAAAGAAAAAAAAAAAAAAAAAAAAAAAAAAGCTACAACAAACTTACGCATGCTTCTACACAGGTACAGTAAGAAACAAGATGGTAGAGCCAGAATACCTAGCTTGATACAGTAGTCACATTGAAAACTTAGAGGAAAAACAGTCAGTGGAACATTATTCCATTGGGATGTGAAGTATGGGGGAAAACTACTGGATAAGTAAGTGTAACTATACATCATAAGCCTTTATAATTTGCATTATAAAGCCTTAATATGAAGAACAAATTGACAGAAGATCTGTACCTACAATATGGTTGAACCCTTATGGACTTACATTTTAGAGCTAACTAGGAGGAATTCAGGAAAGGGGCTGTACTGACTGGATGGTCAGGATAGCAGTAGTAACCAACATACCATAAGAGATTTGTGAGGCTGTGAAGGCAGAAGACAGTAATAAAAGGCCTCTATGCTTTCTTCCTAAAGAAATTGTTAGTGCAAATGTCATGTTAGCATTAATGACATAGTATATTATTATCTATTTTTAATGCTTAATAGATCAGACACTCGGGGAACCCTACCAAGAATCATAGAATCATAGAATCACAGAATGTTTTGGGTTGGAAGGGACCCCCAGAGCCCATCTAGTCCAACCCCCTGCAGTGAGCAGGGACACCATTACCCAGATCAGGTTGCTCAGAGCCCCGTCCAACCTGGGCTTGAATGTTTCCAGGGATGGGGCCTCCACCACCTCTCTGGGCAACCTGTTCCAGTGTTTCACCACCCTCATTGTAAAAAATTTCTTCCTTAAGTAGAATAATGTTTACCTATTTGACCAGCACACAAACCCAAGTTCAAAATACAGCAGAACCCTTTTGACCTTCACAGGATCTGATTTAGCATTCAGGTTGAAACAGAAAAAGCAAAGCCATATGCTACACTTGGGCTTAACTTGAGATTGCTTAACTGACTTTCTTATACTGGTGGAGTTTTCTAGCTCACAAGCCTAGGACAAAGTCATTCTGAGTTTGAAAAGTTTTTTTTGATTACTCCTAAAAATTAAGACTGGAAGCTTTTATGAAGCAAGTATATCAGTATTAGCTGGCAGCATACAGGAAACACACTTTATGAGTTCCTAGCTATATCTTCCGTATGAATAAAAAGAGTGAGCATGAACACTAGTGAAATCCTGCATCAGAGATTGTTTGAACAGCTAAACCAAGAATAAACCACAGTAGCCAAAGAACAACACAATAAAGACTTCTGCTACATGTTGTATCAAGCAGAAATATGATAAAGAAGGTGTGATTAGTCATTAAACTGAAAGTTTGTAAGGACTAATCTGACCTGCTGATATAATAAACCAGATATCTTACACCTAGCAGTTTATACTGCAAGTAGAAAGTCAGTTATGGTTTAAACATTTTAGTACCCAATCTTGACTTTAAGCCTGCAGAACAGGCAGTCCAGCACTTCCCAGGATCCTATTTCACAGCTTAATCATCCTTACTCCTAATGATTCTCACTTCAGTTTCAGCTGGAATGTGTCTAGTTTTGGCTTCCAGCTGTTGGTTCTTGCTATGCAGCTCCCTGCTAGATTAAAGAGCTCTGTAGTACCCAGTAACTCTTTCCAAAAAAAACTTATCCATATTGATCACATTACATGTAAATCATCTTTTGGATAAAACAAACCATACTGTGCTCTCTCTGTCTCTCATTCTGGCATTATCCTCAGCCCTCATACTGTTTCTGTTGATTTCTTCTGTGTTCTCAATCATTCAGCTTGCTCCTTTAGATATTAATTCATCTCATTTTAGCTGTCTACAAGCTGGGCTTCTAGCCTAGGCAAGTGTGCCACGTCCCTCTATAGTCCACAGAGGCCAGAAGGGAACTCCAGAGAGCAGTTCATCCTTATCTCTTAGACACCTCTCTCAGGAACAGGTAATGATGATTTGTATGTAACTCCCCACAGACTACGGCAGGAATCTAGGCCACCTGGCTGGTCTAACACCCAGCTTGCAGAAGGCAGAATTACAGTTAAAGCAATTCAAGTTGATATTCAAACTCTGGTGTCAGCTGTTCTTCAGCATTTTAGCATGTACTTCACCAGGACTGCATATGGTAGTCAAGTCGTCTCACTGCTCTTGCTATACACACCTGCACGTCTGTCCCTCTCTGCTGCATCGTGACATAGAAGCTTGTTTTGATTTCCTTCGTAATCTATGACTTCTATATTCTTTTTAGGAGCCCTCTTCCAGATTGCAATTTCTCCTTTTGTAATCTATATTTGGAGCTAACATCTTCTGGAAAAATAAAGATCACTCTGCAAGCTGTATCACTATTCTTATTGTAATTATTATGATCTAAACAGTCTCACATCTCAGCTGTACCTACTTAAACTTCCCGGTTTGGAGCTTGAATGAAATAATACTGAGCTTTACAGGAAAATGACATCTTTGATACAAGTTGAAAACTTATTTTTGAAGATGTAATAACTCAGCACACTCCTTTATAACCAAGATCTAAAAATTCAGGTAGTTGTATTGATTTCACCCTTCAAAACAACCATAAATTTTGGAAGCCCTAACTTCATTTGGAAGTATCCCCTTTGTGTGATATAACATTAGCTTGTCTTAGAAGGGAAATCATGAAAATGTCTCAATTCTGAAATGTAGGACATTAGAGAGAGAGAAGTAACAGTTATTTTAGATACATTTATCCTTAAATCTTTGAATTTTCAAGATCCTAGAATAATTAGGCAGCAAGATGTTAAGAAAAACTGACTGTTTTGATATGAATCAAGGGAAACCTTACCCTAACAACTTAGAGATGTTCCAAAAGCACTATGAAATACAACAGCTGAACCAGATCTTTGAATTAACGACCTTACAAACAGTCCACCCTGAGCCACCTTCAATACATTGCAGTCATTCTAAAGCTTCAAATGAGCTTTGCTTCAATTGCTTTTATGTATTACATGGGAGACCATAATCAATTGTTTTGAAATCAGGAAAAATATCCAAATAAGGCCTTTATCTACTACATAATATGTGAAAGTAAATCTGTATGTTTACTATGTTCTATATAAGAAAACTTAAGGATAACAAAAATGAGTTAAAGAAGAGAATCAAGCTATAAGAAGTGAAATAATGATCTATACTAAAGCCTGCAAGGCAGAAAAAGTGCCAAGCAAAGCTACGATTTGCATTATCAGGCAGCAGCCCTTAGCATGGCTGCACCCAGAAACACGCTTCTTTGCGCATGCAGCAGACAGTATCAGCGCTGCACGTGCTGAGCTTTGCTAGTCCTCAGTTACACAGGGTATTTCTTTGCAAAGAGATCACACAGGTCAATTAGGAAGAGGGGGATGATGTTCCTCCCCTGGGGCAGGTACTGAGAAATGTTCCAGAGAAGCGGGAGGTGACACAGGGGAAAAACCACAGCTTGTGCAAAACTGGGCAGCAAGGAGGAGCTGGGAGCAGCCAGGCAGGCTGCCCTGCGTGCAGAGCCTGAGCAGCGGTGTTGCAATGCAAAGCTGCTGAGATACTTGACACCAAGCATAGAAGCAAAGAGTCACCTGCAAAGAGAAAGTGGGCAGGCGGAGAGCATATGTAAGTTCTGTTTCTTCCTGTCCTCCTTTCTCTAGCTCATTGTATGTATTTAAAAAATAATTATGTTTTTAGCTTTTCAGTCAGATGACACGGGAGTAGAGGAAGCTGAGCTTTAAATCTGCTGGTCTTTGAGGAGGTTGATATATATATATTCACTCTAACAGTTGATACACACATCTGCCCTTTAAAGTCCTGAACACCTCACAGCCCAGCCACGCTGCAGAAGCGTTAGTGCAACTTCTAACCTGTTCTTGCCTCTGAAAAAAGCTCTAGAAAACAGCCCAAGACTTGCATCTAGTTGCTCTGAGTACAAGGAGAGAAGAGAGCGGGCACATCTTCCTACTTTCTCCTTGCACAATAAAAATAATTGAGTGCTTGCCAGAATGCATTCCATTGCCCACCCATATCACTCCAAATAACTTTTGGCTCTGGTGAAGGGAGGCAGCTCTGATCAGTAATGCGGTCTAGCTGATGGCCCTCAAAGCAGCAGCACTAGCACAAGCAGGAGCAGTACTCAGTCAGGAATGAGAAGCAAGGGGCATCAGGAACTCCAGTAACCATGCTCACTAGTAAAGAAAAAGATTGCAAAACTACACCATGAAGTGGAACAACCTAGAGCAGTTTGAAAATCCTGGGCTGAATCTGAGGAGTTAGAGGGAGTCTTTTCTTCCCAAAATTACAGCTACAGATAATCACACCACTACCATGCCTAATAAAGTTCATTGATGTTCATGTAGCAAACTGTAGAAATGAAACAGGTAGGACATCCAGATAACATTCCCTGTGAGGGGGAAAAAAAAAAAAATCAACAACATACAAAACTGAAAGAACAGCAAGTTTTAAAAGGTACATTATTTAATCTGGAACTATAAATGCAAATGTCTTCATCATAAGTGGGTTACTGAGCCCTGCAAGAACTCAGTCACACTAGTATCGTGAATACCCATAGTATTTTTGATGAGTCGACATGCCATTAGCCTTTCATCATCATCCACTAGCATTGGAAAAAAGACATTTATTTTCACATGCCTTTCTGGCAAAACAACTGTCTAAAACTATTCCTCAACATCCATTCTGCAAGATATTGAAGTTCAGCGAGGAACTTCAAAAACATTACAATTTCTTTTTTTTGAATGATCAATTTGAAATTAGTCAACAGATTTGAAATTATTTCAACTCATTTGAATTAATCTATTGCTTGTAAGATAGAAAAACAATGGCTTCATAGTGCAAATTAATTAAGTTATAACTAATTTTTCCTTTTTTTAAAAGGAAAATAGCAATTTCAAGCTAAAAAATGGAAGTTTGTCTAAAATTCAAATATGAAAAAAAAAATATAGCTGTTTCTTTCTCTCTGGAACAACAATCATGGGACTGGTAGTCTTCTCGGGGGAAGAAGCATAACACTGTAGTAACTCTGAGACATATAGGAAAAATGTTAATTGTCTCCCAAAGAAATTCAGCTAAATCTCTACATTGGATATTGGTACAATGCAGACTGGGGAGTGGGAAGAGAACATGGGCTTTCACTGGGGAGCTCTAAAGATGGATGAGATGAATCCTCCAAAGAGACAGAGATTCCAGGTTTACTGTTTTAATATTAAAACAAAGCAAGCTGAAATGTGTTTACTATGCTGTGGCAGTGCAGCACCTGGCAAGGTGCCTTTCTGGGACAGGGGACCTGGAACCACCTGGTTCAGTAAAATAAGAACAAGTTAAGTCTTGTATTTGGCAAAAAGGATGCTAATCCCCTTCAGAAAACACTTGTTTCTTCCCTACTTTCATCCACAGCCTTACTGGAAAGTGAATGAAGAATACCAGATTTAAAACTGTCTACTAAATTAAACTTTATCAAGTTATTAAAACAAACTCCTCATAAAGGTGCTGTATTTCTACTAAGGTTGTAAAGAGAGGCAAAGTGAAATCCTCCAACTCCCTTGCAAGACAAAAATATTCATCAAACAAAGCATCAACAAAGCTGTACTTCGTAGGTATGTCTGCGCTTGTTTTAGCAGCAGTCTCCCTCTTGCCCATAATCATCTTCCTTAAACTAAAATAATGATGTTCCAGCAGCACAGAGTAAAGATTTGCTAACATTTCTTTTGTCTTTTTTTTAAGTTGCAATCTTTGCTGTCTGCTTTGCATTTCATTGTAGGTTATTATGGCATGGGAGTGAAACTTGTCAGTTGTCAGCCTCACAGTGTCAGCAGCCTGGAAATGCTCATGCTGCTATCTAGCAATTACTCACACGTCAGTGTTAGATCTGAGCAAGAACAGGCGTCTTTGCGAAGCCTTCAGGACTTCAGTTTCAGCTCCCGGTACACACTATTAATGACAAACTACAAATCAGGGAAAGAAATGCTTTTTCAAATGCAGGCATTCAGCCTGGGAGATTACCATTCACTTTACTATAGCTCCAATCAAGGAACTTGGGAATGTGCTGATTTACATGGGACCCTACTGGCATTGCCGAGGCGCCAGATGGTACTTGGCCAATCACAAAATCAAAATGTGATTTTTCAAAGAAATGTGGTGCACTGTACCAGTGCTCATACATGGTGTTTGCATGCAAATGTATCAGAGATTTCTGTCACTAATGACTAATTGCCAAGTCACTCAGCTGTATCTCAGATTGTTACTTGCTTCTCCCAAGGTGAAGTTTTTATTTCTCACAAGTGAGGTGGGTTTTTTTTTCCCAAGTGTATTGACAAAAAGACATACTAGCCTACCTTCTGTTGATGGGAAATTTACAGATTTGCTGGCATGTGCAAAATTCTTACATTTTTCTCACAGACTAGTTCTACATTCTGGAACAAATCTTATTATATTGGTGTCATTTTACATCTTTTTCCTTTTTGCAGTTAAGCAATAGAAATATTGAATGGTGAGAGCACCACCATGTTAATTTGCCTGAAAATAAAGGAGTTATCAAAATAGAAATCCACTTTCATGTAGTTTAACTTATTGTTATAAGTTACTATGGCAGCAGGAAAAATTATGTGCAGTTAAATAAACATTCTTTTTAGATAAGCATAAATTATTTCAGTTCATGCAACTTTAAAGAAGAATAACGTGTGCTATTTAGCTAAGATACATTCTTTCTCCTAGAAGTTAAGAAAATTTTCCTCAAAAACCTTACTCCTTCTTAGTCACTCTTTCATTATCATCTCTGCAATGTTTTATTATAGTTACATATCTCCCAGTGGATCTATTAAAAAAAAAAATCAGATTCCTTTTCTACTTCTTGTTCCTTTGATTACTGATTATACAGTCAAGCATGTTAAAATTTGTCATCCATAATCAGATTAGAATTATTATGAATATCAACTGTCTTCAAGTACTCAAACATCTACTTTGAGTTAATGAATTATACCAGGTATTTAGATTGGTTAGTTTAATCTGTGTTTTCTCATGACCACTTGAGGATCATGTGATGGAAAATAAACCTGGAGATGTTCGTTGGCCTAACTTCATATCCTAACAGTCATATTCTCTCTCCTCCAGAGAAAAAAAAATGATGGGTGAATAACAGGTGTTTTGTTGGCCTAACTTCATGTCCTAACAGTCATATCCTCTCTCCTCCGGAGAAAAAAAAAATGATGGGTGAATAACAGGTGTTTGTACTTGCCTGACAAGTAAAGTCGGGACTTCAAAGTGTTGTGGGAAATCCACAGTGGTCTCTAATCAAGATTCAAGTCTGAAGACACTCAATGTTCAGGCAGGATAAAAGCTCATCCAGAAACTCACTCCACATGCTGTACATGCACTGCTGCAAAAGTCAACTACAAGGAGTAAGCTCCACTTGGCAGTGCTGTGTGTTCTTAACGACAATCATGTAAGACTTGGGACAGTCATCTGCACATTCTTGGCTGAGAAATCCCTCCTCAACATTTACAATTTAGGAACATATGGGCTCCCTTGTCAGCTTACACTCATGCCCATCTGTTCAGATGGCATGGAGTCTGCCCACAAGTCAGTCAGATGGTTGCTCTAGGGTACGCATAGCATGTAATAACGGGTTTAGATGAGCAGCCTGCACAATACTGAAAACGCCTTTTCTGCTGCAGGATGACTCTCATCTGTACCAGCAGTCAAGCATTGGCACCACATGCCTCTTGACACTTGATCAAAGCTGAAAGTATTTGCCAGGAAAAAAAAAAAAAAAAAAAAGAAAAAAAAAAAAAAAAAAGCTATCAGCTGACCACTCTCATTGATGGTAGGAAACGGCACTGAGTAAGAGAAACACAAAAATAAATTCTTTCTTAAGAAGCACAGTCTTGGCTAATCGCAAACTTAATGTACAAAGTGGCCCAGGGGAATATACAGAACTACAACTGAGTAATACAGTGAAGATTGAGGCATAGACTGTAATACCTAAAAAAAATACCTAGAAACACCTTTTCACATTTGCTTTTGTCTTTCACTGTTGCTAGGAAAACATGGGGAACAGGTGTAAATGACAGCAAAAAGATCATCTAACAGGCACAGTCAACTCCTAGACAATAGTATGCCAACCTCATGGCACAGTAGCATTCAGAATGTAGGAACTTACATTTCATATAACAAGCTTGGACTTGATTTTAGATTTTGCAGTAGTTGCTCTGTAGAAATACCCCTCAGGCACATAGTAATTGGCAGGGTTACACATTGAGTTTAACTTGGGTGGCCCAGGGCACCTAGAAAGAGTTTCACATATTCCAGGAAATTGAAAAGAAAGTTAGTTTTCAACACCTGTGTGGTAGCACCCCATTGAAGAAAAGTCTCCAACGAGAAGCAGGTAGGTAAAACAGTCTATTTTCCTGTACCTAGCAATGCGGCTTCCCAACAGATTGTACTAGAAAGGATTTATAGAACACCTATACATACATCAGGATTGCATGTCTGGGACAGAAACTGTACATAAGAATCTAAACAGAGATTGGTCCTAGCAGTAGTAGGAGAAACTTGTCAACATTTACTATAGTTGTTGCTCTTTCATTTAGTTCAAATAGGACAGCTGACCAGGGACACTTTTTTACAAGATAAAAGAATTTCCATGGCTAATATTATTTTCACAAATTAAAAGAGCTTTTTCAGATTGTACTTTTCTGAATGACATTAAATTTTTTCTCCAAATACATACAAATTCATGGCAAATGTTTGTTAAACCCACGGGCTGGCATGTTCTAGCAAGGGTAGGCATGCAAGAGGAAGTCTGAGCTGCAGATGAGAAACTCTTCTCAAATTATTCCCATCCTGAAGATTGTTTATCCAAATTACTTTAGGGAATGCCTTCTAGTAATTAATATACTCACAAAAAAACATGAGTTTGCACAATTCAGTCACCAGAAATGGATTAAACTGGTAGCTAATAATTTGAAATGTCTAATCAGAAATCCTCTAAAATGCTGCCTTTCAGTTCTATTTCATTAGAGATTAAATTAGGAGACAGCTGAACGACTTAATGAACGTAAATCTGCAAATAAGAACAAATCCAAAGAAAATAATTCTTCAGTAAGCAGTGGTGATTTATCCAAGTCTAATACAATTAATACTACTCAAATATCATAAAGCATTTCATTCAAATACTTGTTTAAATTCTTTAGGTAATTCACACTACCACCTGTATTTCCTTTCTATAAACTGAGTAGCAAAGCTTTATCTACAAGTTCAGTGGAAAATGAATTGCAAAGTCTATTCTAAGGTCATAAATGAAAACCAATTTTAAAATCTGCTCCTGAAGTAGTACAAATAAACATTACCTACAAGGAAATTAAAAAAAAAATGCAGAAAAAAAAAAAAGTAATTGTGCATAACATGATATTTTTTCTGTCTCTCTGTTTCTGAACTAATTTTTCAGTGTGGTCACTGTTTTTTCTTAGCAAATAAGGCAACAAAAGACCAGGCCATGGTTCTTGTGATAAGAACTAAGGATCAACATGATCTTTTCTCAATAGCAAGCTTGAAATAAATCCTACTGATATATGTTGGTTTGCTTCTCAGGTTTAGAAAGTCACATCAGATTAAAATGTAAGGAGGATGCTTCATTGAAAGTGTTCATTTTAGCTTGCACTTCTTTTCTATCTCTTAGATTATTCCTTTTCAAGAGTAGAAAAAGTTATGGCACTATAAAATGCATGAAAGACACAGCTCGCTAAATTTGGCCTTGGGTCTTAGGCATCTGTAGAACAATGACAAATACATTTGCTTATGTCATTTATATCCTCGAAAAAGAAGAAGGAAAAAATCCACAAAAGAAACCCTTACTTTTCATGCATAGACCCAACATCAAATGTAGTGATTCTCAAGCTACTGAGCCTTGCCTTCTAGGGTCTATTATTACCAAACCTGAATAGCATGTCATACAATTGACTATGATTCAGTACATTCTCTATGACAAAAGCCATAATTTAAAACAAGAATACAGGAGCATACATAAATAAAACTTCTCCAAACAACAGATAAAATTACAATGACAGATTGTCTACTGAATGCCCAATATTAATAAATTCTTAATGCACTTTTCTGCATTACTGTATTATGAAAAAAAAAAAAAAAAAAAAAAAAAAAAAAAAAAAAGATAAAGTACTTTCACATGCTAAAGAGATACCATTAGGTGAATTCCTCTTTTGGATGTTCAGTAATGAATGCCACAGGTGTAATAGGGACAGATTCTGGAATATTTTTTTTCCTGCTGTTTGCTTAAAATAATTATTGTATGCAAATCTTAGTCCTTCCTCTTGCAAACAAGCAAATCCAGCAACAAGGAGGATTACCTAGAGTTTGCCCTACCATTGAAAACTGAGGTTTTGAACAAAATCCTAAAAATTTCTGGACCATTAAGTTTAACCTCCCTTCTCTAGACCTTTGACAGAGTAGAAATAAAAGTGATATAATTGAATGTCTATTTACCTGTCAATGCTGCAGTTATTCTGTAAATTGTGGCAAACACAACATCCTGTCCTATTCAGGTCATTCTACTGTGTCCTTTGTTGTGATACCTGAGCATGTCTGCCCAGGCACCGACTTTTAGAATTGCTGAAAGTTCTATTGAAGAAAAGAGCTGCAAAAAATGGGAGAAGATGGCTGGTTGCAGTATTCCAGTGGTAGATAAATTCTACCAGATAAGCTAGTCTGGTTTTGATGAAGAAATATCTGTTAATGAGTGATTTCAGTGAAGTCAAGAGTTTCAGTTGCTGTTCAAGATGAGGAAAAAGTTCCATCTGTTTGGCTCAAGGGCAGTTCACAAAAAGCATGAAGACAACCACAGAAAGGAGCTACTCTTAAATAATGTGGAAAGGGGAAAAAGTGTTTAGAGAGGTATAGATTTCCAGTTTAACTTCTGGAAACAAAGTTTGTCAAATCTGCGATCCCACCTCAGGATGCCTCAAACCCTGGGTTACAGGAGAAAGTGCCTCTGCATTTTCCAAAAATAGCCTCTTAGGTTTATATTTCTCTGCTGGGCTCAAGTTTCTTTCAGTGCAAAAGGCTTCACATGTGATGCAAAACAGGAGCAAAGGAAATTCAAATCAAAGTGCTCAGAAAATTATGCTCATTATAACAAGCCCAATTCACCACTCTGCTGGGTTAGTTTTTCACAGACATCCCCGCTGAATTCCTTTAAATCACTGGGACATAATATTAGTATAACAGGTGGGAGAAATAAATACTGAGAAGCAGTGTGAATACTACTTCTGAATTTCAAGTTTCAGACATTATTAGATTATTAGTTTATTCTGCTTTTTTTCAAGGAGGACCATCTATATGCAATCTGAGCATAATATGTACGGTCATTAT
>KL254926.1:0-27530 GCA_000699545.1 Podiceps cristatus
CCTCTGGGTGGCTGCCTTTCCTTCTGCTGTGCGATCTATCAATTGGCCGTCAAAGGCTGAATCCATCAAATCTTCTCAGTGGCCATTTGTAATTTTCTGAAACATAAACATTTTGACTCTTAGGTAAGAATTAAGATTTGACCATTGATCCAACAGTATGACTAGGGTCATGACCAAGTAATGAAATGAGTATGTGCTCCCAGCAAGAAAGTACTATTTCAGAGAACACAGACCAATAGCTTGAGATAACATAGGAGCCTCTAACTTCTCCAGGCATCAAAGCTAGAAAATAAGGACTGTTACTTTAGATATTTTAGTTGTGTTTGCTCCATATCATCAACAGGAAATTCACAGGGCTCCTGAAGACCTGTAGTAGACATCCAGTTTGTTACCAGTGATGATAACTAAAGGGGGAATTGTGCCAAAATTGCTTGCCAGAAAGCAATTTCTGTAAATCACTTTAAGGTCAAGGAACTTTTTTGCCTCTTCCCTTTATGAAAAAGTATTTACTTAACTTTCTGTTTCTTTCAACTACTTCTGCTTTGTTTGATTTATTACAAAATTTAACAAAACATGGTTCTGAAGAAAATGAATTGTCACAATTAGAAAACTAGGGTGGCAAAATGAATGAAAAGAAAAATTATTTTTTTTAAGATCATTAATGTTTAAAGAACAATAAAACTGGCAGCTACGTCAAAACTTTTTGTTAATTGTTCTACATTTACAAAAGAACTTTTAGCAGTGGGAAACATACAATATATTTAGATCCTTTTTAGAGAAATATTACATAAAATATAAAAATGCAAAGCCTTTTTTTTTTTTCCTTTGTCAAATGACATGAGCGCTTAGACTGACAGCTCTGTTGGCTGGACAAATCTCCCAGTATCTTTGGCAGATCCTGGACTTGGCTTTCTCTGTGAAGTGCCTTGTTGTTTCTCTCTCCGCTGCCAGGACACACACAGACATTCACACGCTCTCTGCCTAGCTGCTTCTCACTCGCCCTCCTTGCATGTCTCTTTCTCCCAAACAGCCCCGCTTGAGCACTCCTACTTAAACTGGCTCCTCTTTTTCCCCAAGATGTATGTTTGACAGGCAGGTGCTCTCCCTTTCCCCTGAGAAGAAAGAAAGGCAGTCTTGCTGCTTGGGTACCATAGGCCACGGCAAAGAGACTCAGGTCATTGCTGATCTCCTTCCTCACACATCCCTTCTTGGCTGCACTGAGTGTCCTTACATATAGAGGTATCTGAAATACATATCCTGTGAGACATCTTTCAGATTCTTTGTGGTGCCATTGGCAGGCCAGACCCTAGCTGATATTTGCATTCAGAGTATGTTTATTATTAGATCAATATTAATACGCTCTACAGAGAGAAATCTGCTAAAAATTCTTGTAACCATATAGACCTCTCCAAAGAGGCTGGTGGTTAGTCCACAGGATCAATGAGGGCACAATTTATTCACAGCATTTACATATACATTTTGCCCAGTCTACCCATGTCCCGAAAGTCCTCTGTTATTCTTTTCCTGGTATAGAAAATGAAAGACAAAGAAGTTCAAGGAATGTAGTGTTTTGGGAGGGTTCCTGTCTCTCTTATTTTCTGTATTCTGATTCTTTTGATGCATTTTGCTTCCTTTTAGACGTCAGCTGCTCTGTTTGAGACATGAGGTTTTCCACATGGCCCAGCTGCCCCGCTGGCATTGGGGGGTCCAGGTGGGCTGACAGTGCCGGGCAGGCCACTCTTACTGAGGATTTGGGTTGGGGGTGAGGGCAGAGACCAACGGCTCTGTCAGCCTGAGAAGGATTTGGGTGAGCTGCTAAAAGAAACGTAAAGAGCTGCAGATGATATACCTATTGGGACCTGCCTTGCCTGCCACATCACGAAAATGCCTGTCTCCCTCCTGCAAAGGGGAAGACACTGACTGCCCTAGAAACTGCATCCAATAGGGGAGTGGGACAGAATTTTAAAAAGATCATGTGATGAGGCAATATAAATGGAGAAAACAAAACGAATCCTTGAACTTAAGATTTTTGCAAGATTTCTGATATGTCCCAGCCCAAGCTTGAGTTTATCTGAGTGTGTGCTGGATTATTGAAATTATGCAGAGATAACAGAAAAATGAGAAAAAATTGTCGTTCAAAATTTCACGTGAACTTAGATCTGCAAGTTAGGAAGTTTGCAATGGGAGTAGATGTAAAGTTTGAATTACATAATTCCTTCTAATTTCCGTGTTCTGTGTTGATTGTATTGATTTTGGCTGTGAACATTAATTATGTACTTCCAATGAAAAATATGCATTTCTCCAGGGTGTTAGAAGAAAGGAGGTGATATCTGATGATTAAATGTCTTACAGGAAAAACTGGCATATGCAATGGACTGCAAATATCCTAGTTATAAGGTTTCCAGTGGACTACCTAGAAGAGTCATTGGGTAAAATAAATAGGACAGTGTAAAGGAATCTAGTTTTTCCCTTCTCTGGCCAATATTCTTGAAGCAGTTTCCACTTCAGAGATGCAATCTCACGTGTAAAACTCTCACTTTAGAGGTACATTACTTGATGGTCTAGACAGACTATATCCTGTGTCTGTAACTAGAATCAAAGCCACATTTTTGCTATTGTGTATTTGGACAGCAGAGATATGCAAGTTAATTATGCTGAGCACACCATTTATTTAAAAAATTGTATGAATTTCATATGTGAATGCAGTGGCTAATCTACAACTATGAAAATGAAGAGAAAAAAAAAATCTTTAGGAACATTACTTCTTGCCTGTGTGGTAACACAGAACAATAACTATAATCTGGTGAACCTCTACATTATTATTATTATCTCAATTCCTTTTCAGTGGAAATATTTGCTCTGACTTTGGCTTACACTGTATGCGCATCATTCCTCATCTTCTTTATGTGTCCAGGCAAGCTGTCAGCTTACTTTGAGATGCAATGCAGAAATCTTTATCTCTGAAACCAACAGTGTATTGCAGTTAGTACTAAACACATTACCCTCAAATGCATTAGCTCATGTGGAGTAATCATAGCAGCTAACATCTGCTTATTTGGGCTTTTAAAAATCTTCCTGATGAAGAAAATCTCCAGTCTGATGTAATTTTATGTGACAGAGAAATAAATAAAATTAAATTCTGGAAGTGGGAAAATTATAAATCATATAAATTAAAATAATTTATCTATCATTATATTATAATTTTAAATTATCATATAAAATAATTGAAATTTACAAATAGTGTCTCTACATTGTATCCCTGACTACAGTGCAGCTTGCAGTGTGTAATGTATTGCCATTCTGGCTGTACTGGCATCAATGTGAACATTATTATTCCTCTATTACTTTTTTGGCTTTTCTTGACAGTTTTCGTTTTTAAAAAGAGCATTTTGTGGTTTGCTCATTCTTAAACAGTGTGCCAGTTCCAAACTCCACTCCTGCTGAGAACTGAAATGAAACATTGTGCTCCCTGGCTTTCATGATCATGTTCTTAATTACTCATTTGGAGAGAAATTTTTGATATGTGAGGGTAGCAATACGACCATCAGAATGTTTCAGAACATTACAGGTGGGTTTTATTTGTGTTATTAAAAGCTATGCCTGAGTCCTCTTCTGGCTTCTGTCCTTGGAGAAAGCCTGGCTCTCCTCCAGAGACAGTTTTTGCTTCAGAGACTGGAAAGAGACTCATAAAATACTTGTTCTGAGTTTAGAATGTGAGCAAAAAAGGAGTGCTCATTAATTTCAATTGCCTGCATGGTGGCATTAAGGATATAACTTCAAAAGGGTAACAGAGAATGGGAAATGGGGATTAAGAGAATGTAGGATAAGAATGTTGATGTTTGATGCCTAAATAAAGCAGTAGATAATAAACTTACTAATGCTACTAAATGCTAAGAAGTCTTAGCACACATACCTCATTAAGAGATTAGCAAATAGCCAGGCCGAAGAAGCTACCAGAGGAAGACTTCCTGTCCCTGAAAAGTCATAGTTCCCTAATAGAAAGTAACTGATATAAACAGGGCATATGAGTGGGAATGAACCTGTATGCTTATGAGACACTATTTAAATAATAGTATCATCTAATGGAATGGCTTATCCCTGTTAAAATACTTGTAAAAGTATTAATGCTCTAGTATTTTTAATAGCATTAAAAGAATGAGTGGAAATCATTGCTTCAGTTTGTAAATATCACTGTAGTGCGACACAATGACTGCAACGGAGCATTACTCTCTGGATGACCAGTGAGGAACAACCATGGCATGTCTGAATTATTTTTATCTGAAACAGAAGTATGTCCAGTTTTTGACTGAATTACTTGGGCTTAGATTTTCAAATGGTATATAACAATCATTCCTCAGAAAATCACTGTCCAGTTAAAAAATATTGATATTTGCAGAAATGGGTAAAATGAATGATTCATTTGGGGATCTTTGCAGAGGCAGCCAAAGTGCTACTGAAATCCTCTCTCCACTTCCATGGCTGTGGATTAAGAAATAACTCCGAGCCTCTCGATGCACTAAAAGTCCTTTTCACCATGTCGTGGATAAAATTACTGCATGCTTCTTACTGCGAGCTTTAATAACTCCTTGAGAAATAGAACTCCGTGCTTTAATGAAACAATGAACAGTGTCAATGATCAAAGAGCCAGATCTGTGGCATTTTACCTCTTCAATATACTAAGCAAGCTGTTCAGGGCAGTTGAGTTACTTGGAATTACCTTTGTGAAATGTTATTTTTTGCTTCCTCACCCTATGAATTTGCAAAAATAGTCCCCGTTCTCCTTTTTATTTACTTACTTTCGGTGTGTCTTTTCCCTGACTGTAACCCAAAGTTAGTACTTTAAGAAAAACATTGCATGACTCTCATTCTTCCTGGAACTTCCGGAAACTTCCAAGATGCCTGATAGCTGGGAGATGGCATTTTTTTGTTTTTTTTTGGTTATGAGTAGCCTTAGAACTGATTTTCTGTGTCACTGGAGTTTCTTTATCTTATCTTCTGTCTGAAAGGGACCATTTACAATTTTGAAATAGTTCCTGGAAGAAAAAAAAAAATTCATCACTGAACTCAAGTGAACAACTTGAGTTAAATGCACTCTTGGTCCCCAGCAGAAAGATAGGGGAGGGAGAGTTCTGTAATGATAAGAACAAGACAAAGTTTTAGTGGGCTGTTTTCCAGCTGCTTCCAGATTCCTGGGGATGCAATGGATAAAAAGGATACAAGTATTCACCGGTGCTGTTTTGAGACCACTTTAATTTACACTTGATATCATGGTGGCTTCTGTCTGGAAAGCCCCAGCTCATTAACGCAGCAGGATTGAGAAACTGATTCCCTCCTCCCATTAGGATGTCAGAGCAGCAACGCAAGCCGAGCATTTCCTTTGGAGGGGCTCCGTCCAAACCCGCAGACTGAGAATGGGAAAGACTTCTCGTTCATTCTGGAAGGAAAAAAACAGTTGACAAGAAAACGTAGGCCAATGTAGACTATGATGGTTCCAGATCGTCTTAACTTTATGATGTCTTGACCACTTCCACATTTTTACTCTTCTCCAAGATAACAGACTGACAGAATTCCCAGTTATTTTTTTTTTTTTTCTTTTTCTGACGTGCTTGTTCATTAGCCATTTCCCAGAATATAGTTGTTGATTTCTCTTTCACCACAGTATTTTCAATTATCTTTTAATTCAGTCCAATGCTGACTATTGGCAATATGAATAATCTTTTTGCTGTTCCAGAAATCATAAACTCCAGAAAAATACAGTCTTGAGGCTGTTCAGGAAAATAAGATCCAATCTGCAAATACAGCATTTAGCTGGTATTGTGGGGCTGGACACTGGATATCCTGCTGGATACCTGTGGCAGCAGTGGTCTCTCAGAGGCCTCCAACCAGCTGTGAAGCTGATGCCTGAAGCAGTTTGCTTCGCGCGTTTCCAGTTACATCATCAACCCAGGGCTGAGGAAGGAGAGGAACAGGGGAGCAGAGGGAGACCTTAAGCACTCCCCCCCCCCATCCTCAGCACTCCCACATGTTCTACCCTACTTGTTGCATGCAGGTAAATGATGTAAAATAAACTTTCAGAAGGGTTAAACGTATTCTAGCAGCCTTTCCTTCCACCTCACTCTTTTTCCCTGACCTCCACCCACACAATTCGTAAAGGGTGCTTCATGATGAAGTCTGGGGCATGTGCATGTTTTTTGTCCCATAGAGCACAAGTGGGTTTCCAGAAAAATTGTCCACAAGACTGGACTAACCAAAAATTTTCCATCACAAATATTTTTAGGTGTTTTATATTTTTATATTTTAACCTGGTTTTATTTTTTCTCTTTAGTTTATTTTGGTTTTACTGCATTACATACTATGTTGCTAATAGTGTTCATTACTTTCCTGAATACATATTAAAAGAGGAAGAGCTTTCTTATAAAAAGGGAATTACCACTGGTTTTGAAAGTCAAATCAATGACTATCTTTCCTCAGAACTTGCTCAGAACCCCTTTCTCTCTCAGTTTCTATTAGCTTCCTTGGGGATGGTAGTCCAAGAAAAGCACCAATATTTCTGCTACCTGGCCCTTACCCAAGCCCTAAAATGGAATAAACTTGAATTGGCAATGCTGGTATTCCTTTCCTCTTTAAAAATATTTTTTAAAATTTTGTGTAGTTTGCAACTAAATGTAAACTACTAAAACACTTTTTGAAGCATAATTAACATTTCCATCCAGTTCCTATAAGTAATTTATATCAGTACCTTTTCATGTCATTCAGTGGCCAATCTTTCATCAGAATGTTGTTTAATATGGGAAATAAGTGTTTCCATCTTCCTTGTCGCCAATTAACTGTGTTTCTGTAGCTGTTACTTTTGTAACCATAGTGATTAAATCTATTTATTGGCTGCAGTGATAATAATTCTAAACATGTATTTATGTTTATTTAATGTCCACAAACCTGAATGTTATATTAACACAAGTATAATATAAGTTTGAGGAATATCTCCTTGAAATACTATCTGTTTCCTTGTGATGCATCAAATATTGCCTAGTTTAAGACACTTCAAGAAGTTTTGGTGTGCTCTCTAGCACTTCTGCAGTAGATTTTGTGCAATACTGAAAAGCAACCTAAGATCTCCCTGTGGGATTTTTTTTTTTTTTTTTCTTTTTTTTTTATGTCTAGCTTCAGATAGTTTATAGAGACCAGCACAGTCCCTACTAGAAGAGGATGGTGTGGTGTAGTTACTAAAATTCCTGAAGATCCATGCAGAGCATGTCATACTTCGCTCTTTTACTTCATTGTGGCACCCCAAAATCAGTGGTCAGACCCATTCCAGCTCAAATGTGGAGGTCCCCCAAGGCAGATGGCACAGCACCTGACAGCTCTTTTCCCTTGCCATGACCCAAGGTTTGGTTGGTGTTCAAAGGACCCTAGGTGCCTGATTGAAACTTAACATGGTAGAAAGCACACACATCAAAAAAGATTGGCAGTATCCATCTGACCCTTCTTTACATTTTAAACAAAATAATGCAGAAGTAGATATTACTGCTCATGTGCCTAGAAGCCCTAATCTCTTACTACTATTTCCTGCTAGCGCTGTACAAATAAAGGGAAAAAAACCCAAACTCCAAACAAAAAAATCCTGTGTACCCTGAAAATTTTCAAATCAATTATAGACAAATGATTGACAAATATAGCGAGAAAAATGTAGAAGGAGGTTAATGCTCAGCAGTGCTTTTGGTGCATCGACAACCAAAATAGGGCAATTTTTTGTAGGCAGTGGGTTCTGCATGAACTTCTGAGGAATCTTCAGGCAACTTTGTTGAAGATAGGAGAAAATCCTTCCCAATCACAGGGGCAATGTGAAAAGAGGCACAAAGATGTTTGTTGAATATGTAACACATTGAGTATAGAATCTAAAAGCAACTTTGACAGAGTTTTCCTTTAATGGGTATGGAGTATTGAAAAGCATTCTGGCAGTAAGCATTATTTTTTTGTGCAGGCAAATATTACCCGACTATTATTTTCCTCATCTTGAATTTGAAGGATTTCTCCCATCACATCCAAAGCAAATGAAAAATCAATACCTACGGCTGCCTTAAAATTATTGATAAAAATAAACTTTATTTCACTTCCTTAGACAAACAAATGCCTCACTGTCTTGGTAGTTATTCACAGGCCCTCAGAGGAATCCTGCTTAAATATTATAAAAAGTACTTTTATTAATAAACAGATCAATATAGAATATAAAAGACTATTGCAAAAAGCACTTTACAATTGAATGTGGTAACCCCCATTCTGGGGTTACTTAAGTGCAGTGAGGAAAGAACAGCTTTACCCCTACAACATTGTTAATCAACCATTTGAATATAAGAGATGGTAGTTGGTCTGACAGAGTCATATTTTGCATAGATGTGGAAATGAAGCAAGGCTTATTGTAATTAGGAAAACAGTTTGCATAAGAGGAAACAGAACGATTTCCAGGGAAAAAAAATTGAACTCTGAATCCTCTAAAGAAAAATCAATCAAAGGCATGAATACGCTCCTCCCAGATGAGAGGTTCTTTGCCAGTTTCTTTAATGACTGCAATCTGAGGAGAAGTATGTTTGAAAACTGAATGTTTGATATCTGCTTTGTCAAGATGGCAAAAAAGGTGGACAAGAGACATTTCCAATACAATTCAGTGTAAATTGATTAAGCCTATTCTTTTCTTACTCTTTGCACTTGGTTATTATGAATTATTATAAATGTACATAGATATTCTTTGTATGGAAATGGGTTTTATTTGCATTTTATCTTGACATAGGCTGAGTTAAATATGATTCAAGGTGACTGGATCTCCAGCTACCTTGTTATGATTAGGCATTCCTCATCCATGGGACTGAGTAATTTGTGGATTTATAGAGAGGTGCTTTACCTTCTGCAGCACATTTTCTGTAGTATGTAAAGAGAAGTTGCACATTACCTACGTGGAGAGCTGGCTTTGCAGTTATAGAGAGATGCATCCTATAGGGACACGTGGTAACCAAGAAGACTCTTTGGTGTGCAGCTAGTTATTGAAGGCTATGCTTAAATCCTAAGGGTCTTGGGGAAGCCAGTAATGAGCATACAAAGAGGTAGTACACAGTTCTTGCTTGAGAGTTTCCAGATTGAGATTTAGGCAACCTGAATTGCCTACAAAAAAAAATGGTTTCTGATGACCAGATGCATTTGTAATTGCAGTATCAGCATTATCAAGGTTAATAGTGTGCTAGATAAACAGTGAGAAGGCTGAAGAAGTTTCCAATGTTTAACAAATGTGAAGAGAAGCTGTATGAACAGCTGTATTAACTGTTATGAATGGGGAAAAACTGTGTCCACACCAGTATTAGAAAAGGAAGCAATTGTCATTTCATTTTCTTTCCTAGTGCATAACTCTTCTCTGTAGCATAGATTATCTTGAAAAAGCACCTACGAATAAGTTACAAGCAACAAGGCAATCAGAATTTCTCCAGAGATATTGCACAGTCTCTTAATTTCCTGATTAAGATGTGTTTTAAACGGTTTCTTTGCTTTATTTATTACTCGTGTAATTCTTCTTTTCCACACTGCACTGAGCCTCTCTCCCCAGGTACTTAATGCTGTCTTCTTTCCCCAGCAAGCACAACAGCAAAGTGCAGCAGCATGATGCTGCAGGAAGCTAAGTGCTTTAGGATTCCCAGTTCTGTCCCTTTGGGATCCTGACCTTTCAGAGGTAGTATCCTAACAACTATTTCCCTTCTTCTGCTTTTTTCGTACATATTCCCCAGTTATGGATTACTTCAGCTACTATACGGGCAGCTTTTATTCTAACATCAATTATTCCCCTGATACGCGTGTGCCAGGGCAGTTGTGATACAGGGATTGGACACAGTTTAATAATCCTCATCTCATCTGGTCTTTGGAGGTGGTCTCTTCTATGCCAGGGTTAGCAGAAGTTGCCTGAAAGGGTAGGGACTTTCTGAGCCTTTGATCAGATTCTATCACTGAAGCAGATACAAATGTGAAGCCATCCCCTCTCTGTTTCATAGCATACAGTGCATGCTGTTCATGAGCCCCACCTGCGAAGAAACAGCTGACATCAATGACATCACGTAGAAGGAAAAAGCAGGAAGAAACATGGGCAGTTTCCCCTCAACAGACACCATCCAAGCCAGGATACGCAGTGTTACTGGAGGGTGGAAGACTAGCTGGAAGCTGAACACAGACCTGGGAAACTGGGAAGGACTGGTGCCTGTTGACTCCAGGAGCAACACAGGGGCGGAGACTGTGCTACCTTGAGGTGTTCCCAGACGGGGAAGGCTTGCCTAGCGGCGCTGCTCCCACGTGAGCTGAGCCACTCATGATCAGTAAGTCCATCTCCTAACTCCGGCATACATGTGTCGTCTTCCTGAGAGTAACTGCATTTTATGGCTTTCTTGGGAAGCAGTTATGGTCTTTCTACATGAGGAGCTCACTGAGTTGGCCCTATTTCTTCTTAGGGAGTACCAGGAATCCCAGGCTGCCATCATAATGGTGACACGTGGTAGTAAAGAGCTGCATTTAGAAACTGCATGAATATGATCTGTCATTTCTGTTGGTGTTCAAGCAGCTTTCCAAAGATGTTGTGAGGATGGTTTCTAAGAGAAAAAAAATAAGACTGTGGCACATAAAAATAAGGGTCAAGTTGCATGGCTGCAAAGTGAGTTTTTTTCCTATTCAAGGTTGCATTCAAGGGAATTTTCCTACTGGATATTCCTACCTTTCTAATTTATTTTCTTAAGTCTTCCTGATCACAATAGGATGCATTCTTTATACATCTCAATGTATCACTAAAAACATGGGTATAGATTTTATTACAAGTACTTTCATTGCTGCATATAAAAGTATTAGGACAGAATTTAATGATTTTCAGAATTTAGCCGTTTTCAATTTAACAGAATTCAGGATTTTTTGATTTCTCGTTCTGCATATCACAATTCTTCAATGGAGGTTGCATTCTAATAATGTTTCCATGTTCTGATAGTGCTTCAAATACATAATCTTTGAGGTTTTATTGTACCAATGTAAGGAGAACCTGGAAATGGGAAAAGCTAGCAGGCGTCGCTTCTCTTCTCCATTTTCTTAGTGTGCATTTTTGCCTGCTATTTTTCTACCTCATGCATCCAGGCACTTTTGATGAAATGGAGGAAAGAGCCTAATGCCATGCATGAGTTTTAAAACTATCAGGAAATAATAAAACTCATCACAAAAAATAAGAATCAGGGCAATTTACTTTAGGTATTTGCATGTGGCTCACTGGCTATTTTTGAATTGTTTGAATTTGGTTGGCATCATTGTGTATTACCATGCAAATGTTAATTGCATTTCAAGCTACTCATAATATAGGGGGAATATGAGAGCCACTTCATCCTGCCATCTCTCTGTTTTTTCTGGTTGTTTGGACTCCCTTATCTGAATGGAGGACTTAGGCACAATTTGAAAACTTTTACCTTACTCAGAGGACAATAAAACTGTACATGTCCGCACAAACATATATAGGTGGGTTTTTTTCTCACATACTTTTCTAAAACAAGTTATGAGTGGATCATGTGGGAATCAAAATAATGAAGACATGTACTTTCCATATAGACATTTTGTGCGTAGAACTGCCATAAGTTTTTATTGAAGCAGGGCAGGTTTTGGAGCATTGATTAACTGTAATTTAAAAGGTCTTATGAGGGAATTTAAACATATTTTTTGAATGATGCATGCAGTTCCCTTCTCTTTACGTCCAACAAATAAAGCTATTTGGATAACATCTGCTTTGCTTGCTGCCTTGAAGTCAGTCAAGTCTTCTTTGCAAGATCCTTAGACTATAAACCTCATAGCAAGAATGTGACTTAACTCAGTAAATGGTAGCTGAGAAAGAAGATGGAAACCTTATGCAAAATCTCATTTTAGCTTGTATTTCTTTTTTTGTGAGATGTTGAAATTGTGCTCTGGTAAATATTTTGCAAGAAGATATTACAAATAAACTCTGATTTTTGCTAAGCTTTTCTTTATTAGTGACAGTTAAGGCACACCATGGTCTAAGTCTTCCTAAAAGAGAATGATTTTAAATTATAAAAAAATCATGAAACTATTAATAAAATAAATAAACTATATTGGGAATTAATATAGTCCAAAGAGAAATCATGTGTCTAATAATAATAAAAATATTAGTACTAAATTATGGCTAAATTTCATTGGTATGATTTTACTGTATTTTGCTTTTGTAACAGGTTATCATCTGAAGGAATATTTTTCTTCCTTCTTTTATTTTTACATCTTGTTTTCTTCTTCTTCTTCTTTTTTTTTTTTTTTTTTTTTTTTTTTTTTTTTTTTTTTGTTTTTTTTTAAGATGATATCCTGTATGGATATTAAACGATTAAAATCACGGCTAGTTAAAAGGATAAAAATCAGAGTGGAAAATCATAACACATTATTAAACTTCTTAATCATTAATGCATGCAACACTTGAAGATTGATATATGCTGTTGTTTTGAAGTGTAGAATTATAACCACTCTGATTAGAAGATTACTGAATTCTAGGTCAGATTAACTTCTGCAGAGGAACAATTGGAGAGCAGTGTTGGTTCTTTGAGCTAGGCCACTTTTAATCAGAATAGTGATTAAAGCTAACTGTATATTTAGTAGTATATTTGTGCAACATCTTTTTTATTCCATTCACACAACCAAACAAGTAACTTTCAGTCATGGCCACTGAGGTTAACGGGAGATTCTTTTTTTTTTTTTTTTTTTAACTTTGTTGGAAGCAAGAGATTGGTCTTACTGATTTAATACTTACCTATAGAATTGCTGCATAGAGTTTCATGGATGCATATAGATTTGTAATATTTGAGGGCTGTAAACAGTTATGAATAGGCAAAGCAGATCTGAAAGCATTTTACTGAGCCAATTTATAGTTTAAAGAAAGATCACAAGTGAATCGTTGCCTTCACAGCAGCCACTAGAACCAAAATTTCCATGACTGCAAAGAAAAAGGTAAAAGATACATAGAGATTGAATTCCTCATACTGTTCCATTCATGCTCTGAAATCATTAAAGAGCATTAAATAGTAAGAAGTCTAGCTAGCAAAGAATTGCAGAGATATCCAGTGTCAGCCTAATAGGATCTGATCAGCCCTGGCAGGCACTCAGTGCTCCCGGGTGGAATCTGGAAAAACTAGCCTGTGAAGACTGAGAATAACAATCATCATTCCCCTTTATCAAAATCTACCTCTTTCATCATCTTCTCCTCGCTTCATACTTACAGTTTCGGATATGCAGCTAAAAACCATGCCTAACATGGCTTTGGATTCATAGTGGCATGAGAGAATGCATATTTGGGGGAAAAAGTCAATCAGTCTCTAGGAACTTTTGACTGTAGCTATGCTGGGCTAACAAAGTAGGAGATGAGGAATGTCCAGAAAAATCCCTTGGGAAAAGTGTCTGATGGAAAAAACAAAGCAGCTCTGTCCTCAGGTGTTTAGCTGTGGAACTTGAGTTGGTCTTTGCATGCCAAAAAAAGAAAAGAGTTCTATTCATTCCATACACTCTACTGAAAAGTTGAACCAAATACATTATTCTAGCTTACAAATGACTAACTTTATTTTGGCATATGTTTAATCACTTAGGAAAGTGTCCTATTTAGGAAAGCCTGTAAGTACCTACTTAAAACAAAGTAGATGTTTAAGGACCTTCTTGAATAAGGGCCAGAGTGCTTAAAATTAGGAGGTGCACATCTTTTTAGTGTCAAAACAAAACAAACTCTAATGAAAAATTGAAGCAGAGTTTCCTTCATTAATACAAAGTGTTAATAAGCTCTAAGGCCAGGCAGACTCCCAAAGAGCAAGTATTTCCCCTAAGAAATTCAGAGATTTTCTGAACTTTATAAATGTTTAATTTTAAAAAGATAATTAACCAATATGCCCTTTCTTTTTGTAATCATGTTTACAATAGATATGGGAGCGTGCAACGCCTACCTGCGTGCTAATGTTGCTCTGACCGGTTTTCTGGAGACTTTTCAAACATAACTCCTGGAGAGGCTGAAGTACTAAAATGCAGGGCTAGAGAAGTGTACTCGGCACTGTTGAGGCCGCACCTCAAGTGCTGTGTTCAGTTTTGGGGACTGCAGTATAGGAAAGACATTGAGGTGCTGGAGAGGGTCCAAAGAAGGGGAACAAAGGTGGTGAAGGGTCTGGAGAACAAGTCCTACGAGGAGCAGCTGAGGGACCTGGGGTTGTTTAGCCTGGAGAAACGGAGGCTGAGAGGAGACCTTATCGCTCTCTACAGCTATCTGAAAGGGGGTTATAGAGAGGTGAGTGTGGGTCTCTTCTCCCAAGTAACAGGTGAGAGGACAAGAGGAAATGGCCTCAAGTTACGCCAGGGGAGGTTTACATTGGATATTAGGAAACATTTCTTTCCCGAAAGGGTTGTCAGGCACTGGAACAGGCTGCCCAGGGAGGCGGGTGGGGGACCATCCCTGGAGGTATTTAAAAGATGGGTAGATGAGGTGCTTAGGGACATGGTTTACTGGTGGTTTAGGCACGGTTGGACCTGATGATCTTAAAGGTCCTTTCCAACTAAGGCATTCTATGATCTATGCTTGATGGCAACATGGAATGTTTTTTGTCTCTGAAGAAAACAATCTAAGTTAACAACTCTATATACTGAGAAGTAAAAGCACCTAAGTGCAACAATGAATTCTGGAAAGGCATGACTTAAACTTCAGCATCTATATAATTAAAATGCTTCCTATACAGACTGAGTATACCAGAAACTGCACAGACTGATGAGAAGAAGTCTGATTCATCAGTATTTATTTTAGTCATGTGAAAACTCCCACTGAGAAAAGGGGAATTTTGTTGGATGTGTATGAACAGGGTGCCTATAATCTCAGAACAGAATAAAACTCCTGGAAGGAGTAGAAAAATATTTCTAACAATTGTCCATCATTAATAAGAGAAGTGAAAGCGGTTGAGCTCTTTTTAGATATAAATCATCAAAAGCAAGAAGGAAATTCTTTAAACACAGTTATTAAAGGAAAATGATAAATATTCATCACTGTAGCCAAGACTGATCATCAGCGAATTATTCAGCTTCTCCAGACTACACCCTATTTTTCTATAGATAAAAGCATATTTTGCCTACACTTGCAAGTTGAGAATTGAACATCAGCATCCTGATGAAGAAAGAAATAAGAATGTATATGTATTAAATTAAGACTCATTGTGTGATTCTCCCTTTAAGCATCAGTGATCCAGTCAAGACTGTTGGTTCCACAAAGAATAGCAATAATCTTATCAGAAGCAGGAACTGCTGTTAACAGAATTATTTTTGTGGTGAAGAGAGTTATGTTGCTCCCCGTGATGAGCTTTTGGTAGACTACAGTAAAATGTCATGTATGGTATGACTCATCTGGAGTGATGTGTTCAGTTCTGGGCTCCCCAGGACAATAAAGACATGGGCTTAATGGAGTCAGCCTAGCAAAGAGCCACAAAGATGATTAAAGGAGTGAAGTGTCTTTCTTAAGAAGAGAACCCGGGAGAGCCATGAGTGTTTGGCCTGGAGAAGAGAAGGCTAAAGGGGATATTTGGCATCTGTATAAACACTTAGTGGTAGGGAATGAAGATGAGGGAGTCAGACTTCTCAGTAGTGCCAGAGACAGGACAAGAGGTAATGGACACAAATTAAAGTACATGAAATTCCCCCTGAACACAAACTATCACCTTTTTACTATAAGAGTTGACAAACACTGGAAGAGGTTGCCCACAGAGACAGTGGAGTCTGCATTCATAGAGATATTCAAAACAAAACTGGACATGGCCCTGGGCAACCTGCTCTGGCTGACTCTGCTTGAGTAGGGTGGTGGGACAAAGATGACCTCCAGAGGTGCCTCTCAACCTCAACCCTTCTGCGATTCTGTGAAAGAAAGGAAGAAAAACTGAAAAGCCTTCAAAGGTGGCTAATATGTTTACTAATTCATTACCAATTCAAAAGAAAATGGATAATAGGCATAAAACAAAACTGAATTGTCCTACATGAAATCTGTGTCAAGATTTTTAATAGCATGTTCCTGAATTAGTGTTCTGATGTTTCAGAAAGGTTGAGTCATTTAGACTTCAATTAAGAGTTGTTGCGCATCCAAGGACATGTAATATGAATACCTATTAATATGAATGCAAAGCTATGAGTGAAAGCATAAGGTTTTGATTTTGTTATCTGTACATTTGAAGACACTACGAATCAGTTAATAAATTCTTTCAGTATTCAAATGTCCAATTCCATTGGAATTCAATCTTTGAATTTAGTCTTTTGTTTTTATGGTTATATTGATTTGTCCATTGAGAGGGATCAGTGGGGAGATCAGTTTAGCCATAAAAATAGAAGACTGGAAATAATAAATATCTACAGTTGAGACTTTAAAACTGGATGGAAGTTTGAAAGAAAGGGGAACAAAGTAGAGTTAGTATTTAGTCAGAATTCATTTATATTAAAGCTACAAACTGACAAGTGTATCATATCCATAAACTTAGATATGCAAAGGTCAAACTTTGCCTGGATGGCAATAGGGAAAATCTTTAAGACAGAAATATTACCACAGCATTTTCTTAAAAAGAAAACCAAAACAAAACCAAACCAACCAAAAAACCCCAAAACCCAAACAATTGCTGCTATCAGCTCCCAAGTCTGTGCCTGGCCCACAGGAAGTCTATTCAACAATACAAGTGACATCAAAAGGTGCCACCTCTGCATTTTCCATCACTTTGTGGCTTGCAGCCAGGAGTAATGTCACAGCTACAGTAGAAACCAAAATAATAGTCCAAACAGTTGGATATAATAGCAGTGATGGAACCATAAGGGCATCTAAAATCAAACATAAATGGGAGAGGACCAAAACAGAGCATTGCAATTCTGTAGACCAGCAAACTAGCTCCTGACTGTAGTTGGGGAGACACAAGTCTTAACTACGGCAACAAAAAGATTATTGGCTTATGAATGTGGTTCCTACATCTTCCATCTGGTTTGAGATAGAATTTTTAGCTGTAAGAGGTGCATTGTACTTTCCAGTTTTCACCTTATAAATCTGCTTATCCATAGAGTTTTTGGAAGAGATTCCTGGATTCATATAACATTATATAAGTGGCCATTTTTTATAAGTACTCATTTTGTAAATTCAAGTGAGATGAATAACAAATGTTCTGTCCATATTTACAAGCTATCTAACAGCAATAGTTTAAGTAAATATTGCTTAGCATAAATAATATTATACTAGGGAGACAGCAAAACAATTGAGAAAGAGCTATTAAAATTAGCTGGTTAAACACTCCAGAATTGGTTGGAGTATCATAAAAATAACCAGTGTTATTTTAAATATTAATTTAGAGGAGTCTCTCATCCTAACAAAACCATCCCCAGAAATAGCAGAATCAATAATCCACCAGGAGACTCACAGGCTGTTACAATTGTGAAACAAGGGACTTGAGTACCAGAAGTGTGAGAACTCATCTTTGAATGATATGAAGTAAAATTCCACATCTGTCTTGTACTGATATGACTAAATTTTGGACAGTGCAGAAACTTGGATAATAAAGGCTTAGATATTGAAATACAACGTACTCTGATAAAAAATTAGATCATCTGATAAGAACGTTAGAGGATTAATCAAGTAATAAACTATAAAATTTAACTGCAACTGTGAGATTCTCATCTTATAAAGTAGTTATCATTATCAAGATGTAATAGCCATGATGTTATTCACCAGCTGTTATCTTAAATAGAGTCAGCATCCTCTGAAACCCACGGGAAATTTATGCTCAATTTAAATACATATTTTACTTCTGTGTTGGGGAGGAAAGAGAGAGTGACTCTCAGAGCACATATCTTCTGAGATTGGAAAGGGTAACACTAGTAAAACTTGGGAGGGAAATTGAGAGGTGAAAATAAGAAAAATATTCCTCTCCTTTTTTCTCTAGCCTCTTTCTATACAAACCACTTCGGCTCGTTCAGAAGACTATGTACTGTGGTATAAATTTGAGCAGGACTTTTTCCATAGTTTTTGGAAAAAAAAAAATGACTTGTGTGTTTGAGTTTATGCATTATGTCTCCTTGTGGTTAGTGACAGTCTTGCCATGAAGGGGGTGATTTGCATGCATATCTGCGTCAGTTGAACTGTCTGGCATGAATTCCTTTTGATCAAATGAAGCGTTAAGTGGCCACATTGGTCCTTCACTTTGAATTTACATTTTTCAGTCTTTTAGAAAGGCTTACAATGTCTTTCAGTTGTCTTTGTTGATCAGAATTAAACCCTACATGCCTGGTAAATTGGGCAGATCTGCCTATTAGCTAATTAAAGCTCAATATGCCTGCTACATATCTTGTGTTATACACAAATTTCAATAAGAGTACTCTGTCACCTCTGCTGAGGTACTGAATTATAATCTAAAATTATTAGGATTCAAAACTAAAGCTATCAGGAAAGATAGATGGACATAGGACTAAAGCATTTCCTTGGGGTGTAGCAATCCTGATGGGTAGGTATGGTCCTAGCGCTGCTCCTCAGTTTCAATCCATTTATCGTGAAATTGTAATATATGCTGGGACTTGCCTAGGCATTTCCCTGGACATATGGAGAATTAGGGTAGTTAACACTGAATCCTGAGATGTACTGGCTCTATGTATTCTTGTACAAAGGATAGCTTTCCTAACTTTCCTAACTTGCTAAATAAACAACGAAACTTAAAATACAGTACCTTATGTGATGTTAAAGCTGAGTGAAGCTCAGCTTGCTGTTCTGCAAGTCCATTCCTAGGAGTTGGTATTACATAGAGGTGTGCTTTTGTACAGATCCCTATATAAATGCAGCTGATAGCAGATTTATATTACCCAGTTAATTCCTCCTCTTGATGCCAATACAGATTTCCTTAGAGAGAGATCCAGATCTCCAAAGCCAGGAGATTAGTGTTGAGTTAAGGAAAAAACCTCTCATGTTCTATGTGGTCTCTCTAACTCACTAAGAATTGTCATTGTCTGAAAGTATGGGAATGCTACATAGTCTGTTGCACGTTTTTATAGGTATCCATCATTAACCTTTGTGTTCTGCAGAGCTGAGATAATCTGAGAGATAATGTAATTTGCTAAACCTGCAATTTTCTTTTCCATTATATGAAAGTAGGACATCTGGTATCTGCTGGGACAAAATTTCAAACATCATCTCTCCTGCTGAGCTGTGCAAAGTAATTAATTACATGTCAACGGACGAACAATTTCTTCAATTATTATTGTTATTTACCTTATCTATACTAAAACAAATATCTTTACTGCCATTTCAAGGAGAGTAGTCTAAATAGCCTATGTTCCAATTCCCATTATACATTAATATAATCAAACAGGAAAAAAAAGGTATTTTTCAAAAGCACACTTCTTGATATTTTTTTACTAGAATTGTCTCATTTCACTTGTTTATAGTGACCTTAGAGCCTGTGCATATTACAAACTTCTATACAGCATATAGAAGGGAACTTCCCCCACTGAAGGGAAGGAAGGATGGCCCATTGATGACAGTGCCAGCAAAGGACTCAGCAGATCTGTGTTCAATAAGTTTCTCCATCAGTTTCCTTCCTGTATATTCTTGGCAAGACTGTTAGATTTACGAGGCTATTTCAGCGCTGAAATTTTTTCTGATAATCTGACTTTCAGATTATCAATTTCCCATCTCTTATATGAAGATAATAATACTGGATTTACAATTGTGGGGCTCTTTGAACTAAACATGAAATTGCAGAAGGGAACAAACAAGTTCTCATGTGGCTACTCAGCCCTCAGCTTCATATGCTTTATTCCACCTTGGTTTTTTTTTTTTTTTTTTTTTTTTTTTTTTTTTTTTTTTTTTTCTGAAATGGAAAAAGCTAATATCTTTGAGTCTTCAAAATAGGGTGGCTGCATGTGCCCTGCCTAAGCCGTGCCCAGGAGTCATTTGGGAGAGTGCTAGCTGCCATAGGCCAAAAGACAGTGAATGCTTTTGTAGTTTAAGTACGTGATTATATTACTCATGCCTAGGAATATGCCCTGGCATGGTGTAATTTCCTAGTACCAGAGTGGCCTTTCCCCACTCTGGGATTTTGTATGAATAGAGGATGTCAGACGTAGGTACCGCATAATGAGGATTCTCAGGGTTGAAAGGATATTCCTTTTCCTGAGATAGAACAAAAGTTCCTTGGGAAAATCTGCATGACCTTCATCAGATTTTAGAATCTCAGCTTCTATTAGGAGGTGTTATTAATTCCAGCATGTCCCAATGAGTTGTGCCACCGCACATCTCAAATGCGAACCCAGAGGTCAAGGGCTACTCAAACATTTTCTTAGGAGTTGATTGAAAATTGTTACTGTTTTCACTGATTTCCCCTTCCCTAGTTTGCTTGAACCCCACTCCTCCTATTCTCTTGCAGGATCATGTATAAAGGATGTCATGACAATGTTCATGACTAGGTGATTCTTCACCTAGAGGTCACTGTTTACTCAGTTTTGTCTTGAAGCGTGTGAATGAAGCTCATCAATAAGAAAGTCAGCAGATTTCCGTGTGAACCGGATTCAGATGGACTTGCACAGCTGTAACCACTACTGTGGGTATTTCCATACTTAGCTTCACAGTGTAATTGCCTACAAAGTCTTTTAGGAAAAAGATGGTCAGCCAAAAGCTTTTAACAAGTGCCAGTTCTATTTTTACAATTTGTGTCGTGATCCCGTGTTTAAAAACCATAGTTTGTTTTATGTGACTTACAACACAACCTGGAGGTGACTGCACCATTAAGTACAATGTTTCAGCAAGGATTACAAACACAACCAACGCAGGTGGAGAAGGAAGGTAGAGCCTATTATTTCCCGTGGAACCTGTTTGTGAGCTAAGCCTCTATGAAAGCTGGTCTGTGCCAGACTAGGGGATAGTCTGCTTCCTTTTCTTGGAGGAAATTGCTCTTTATTGTAGAGATATCCAGCTGGGGTACTAAGTTACTGCATAAGCCATTCAGAAATGGGCTGTCTTATTTCCTCAGCTGAAGGAAGTACTGATTCTTGTAGAAGTCACCTGAAGATCCAACACAGTTGTTTCCTTTTCTCTCACAGGTACAGGAATCGCTGGAGGCATGATGGCAAAAGAATCACAAAGCTGGCAATGACTTGGAAATGTTTTAATAAGGGATTTATTCATCATCACAATGATTCATGCTCACCAGTTTTCCAGAGGAGATGGTCACAGAATTTTTTTCCACAGGGAGGAGGGAGACAAAAGGCAGACAGGCAAAGCCAATTCCCAAGGCTTGGCTCCACGCTCAAGAGAAATGGATGTGAATTTTTTCATCTTTCCTTCAATATTTTCTCAGCTCCTGGATGTGTGGGAGGAAAAGGAAGTTATTCAGAATCAATTATGTCTTTCCACTACGTTGCTGCATTTTGGATCACTGTTTGTCTTATGTCTACAGTGCATTGTCTCTTGTATGAACTGATTCCTACTTCCCTGTTATCTCTCGATCACAATGATGTGAAACCAGTTTCAAGGCAACTGAAATTACTTGTAAAGAGGCTACTCAGGTATGCTTTTCAGGGTTGGTTGAAAATCCCTTTAAATGCATAGAAAGATTTCTGAAGATTAAAACAAGCTTTGGTTGGGCCTATGGTATCAAACCCATATTTGGGAAATCTCTGAGTATTAAACACTGATATCCATTCAGAAGCCGTAAGATATGACTAATAAGAGCCAACATTACTCAGAAAATTCAGGAAAGAGCAAATGAGAACTGTGATCCTGCTTGGGAAGAGGAAACATTCTCACATAATTTTTAAATTCCCAGTTTGAATTTAGTGTAATTTCTTGGGGATCCTCCAGAAACAATGTCCTGATGGTTCCTCGTATTTTTAAATCTTTTAATCTTCTCATGTTATTGATACAGAGGGAATTCCCCCAACCCCTAAACTCAGTACATAACAAGAAAGATGTGTCCTATTAATAAAGTTAGATTGTTAAAAATATTCCCTATTCTATGTAACTTGTTTCAAGCTCTTTACTTCAAGAAACAGGACATTTTTACAGAATGGAAAACTAAATGCTTATTAATCTTTTCCAGGTGTGTAAAAGCAAATAAAAAGGTCACACTTCAACCTATGTTTAACATTTAAAAAAGAAGCTTACTGCAGATAAATGTGTGCTCTGATGCTGACCATTAAATGATCCATTTTCAAGCTGTGTGGCCTTATTAAGTTTGGAAATTCATATACAGCTCACACATACGTGCCTCTGCTTCTAGTAGCGAGGGTATTTTGATATGTACCAAACACCACAGCCTGGATCTGACATCATTCTTTGGCAGACACGTGAATATTTTGTATTGTAATTGCTGGCTTGCGTGTCAGTACACTCCTGCTGTCTATTAAACGGAATGATATACTTGTGCTCAGGGTGTTTTGCCAATCTTTTCTATTGGCTAAGCAAATAAAGGTTTTCTCACCAGCTAAAGGGCTTAGTTTATGTGTACAGTTTGCTTATGTGCAAGACAGAGGTATTTAAGCTGGAAAAAATCTCTAAAAGTTACATGAACATTCACTTGTACATCATCTTTTTAGTTCCTCTTTTAGGTACTTTCAGTGAACATTCCCAGTGAACTGTTTCTCAAGCTAGGGTCTAGTGGGGGTCATAAACAAGGTCAAAAATACCCTCTACAACTATAACTCTTCCTCTATAGTTTAATTTGAAGGGGGTGGGGGTGGTCCCAGGCACATTCTGTTGTAAAATAAGACCATAAACATGGAAAAATGTTGACAATCATTGCTGTAATGGGAAAAGTTTTTGGCAGCAATATTAAAACATTTTAATTTCAATATTTAGAAAATATTCAGATAAAGTGAATTTTTATTCCTGCAAATGGACAGAAAACTCAGCCTTATCTTAGAGTTTACTTTTTAATAGAAAGAACTGCAAAAGTACTCTATAAAGAGGATGAAAGGCACTTGCATTTTGTGCTATGGTTGCAATATATATTATTTAGACAGATTAATAGATATATGGCTTACCAGCAGCTTAATTGAAAAATTGGAATCTTTTCAGTGATCAGAAATAAACTAATTTTGCTGGAGAAATAATTTTCTTTGATTCACTCAGCGTTGATGTAGAAATGTAAATCACTGTGGATGATTTGTGTAAGACACTGATGTCTTTTCATCCATAGTTGATGGATGCTTTAGTTCTTGTTTGTCTAGAATTCCCTCAAACCATCTTGTAATTTCATATTAATATTTCTTCTCTGCTTTCTGGAAACTGCTGTTTACTGGTAGAATGTCAGCACTGAAACGTTCACTGGAATTTTCCCGGTTGTGCAAACCGAAATGCAATTAATAAGCAATATCACATGTAAAAAATAATATTTCTGGACATATAGTAGTCATAAGAAATACTTCTCTCACCGGCCAAAAAGAGTAGTTTGAAACTGAGTGCAAATTGAAGTTCTAACCATCTTAAATTGTTTTACTCTTTATTCTATATCTTCAACAAAAAGAAAAAATGCAATCAGGAGGCTTATAAAGCTAGTACCACTGGTAAAGTGCAAGCTTTCAATATCAAATAGAGAAGGAACAGGTAAGAGAACACTGAGATATATCTGCTGATTTATCTCAAATCCTGTTTTTGTGAGGAATAGTGAAGGTACTGAAAAACAGTCTAACAGTTGATGGAGTATGTTATTAAAAATACAGGCAGGACCAAACTGGGAGAAGCTGCTAGCACATTGGATGATATGAACAGAGATCAAAATGACCCTTATAAAAATCAGGTAACATCCTGGAGAAGAAAAGACTATTATTCATTAGAAATAAATATCTATGCAGATAAAGGAATAATCAGCAAGTTGCCTGATGCTTTTGTAGCCAAGTAGTATTTCTATAGAAAGAATCTAGAAGTTGTAGTGAATCATTAGCTTACCCTCAAAAAGGATATCATGTTGCTGAAAAGAGGTAAACTGGGTTGAGGAGTGAATGGAAATATAGACAAGAGGTGCACATGTCATACAATATAGTAGAGTCCTGAAGGATGGGACACCAAAAGCTGCTGTACAAACCATTTCCTTTCCTGAGGCAGAAAGGCTTTATCTAAGCGATTCCTGACATGGTTGGAAGTCTTTAAACTCAAATTAAACAAATTAAGGTTGCTCCAAAACTGCTGCCCCAGGGAATTTAAACCTGTTACTTTTGCCCCAGCATCCCATGACATGAAAAACAGACTGTTATCTTGTTCATCACAGCACTTTTTGAAAACTGGTGTCCTGTTTCTTTTCAGTCTCTGTCTTTTCAGGCTAGATAGTGTCAATTTCTTCCTTTTTCTCTTGCAGGTCATATTCTATGACTTTTCTTGCAAATCTTTTCATTCCTGTTGTTCCCTAAGTTTCTTGCAATACAGCATCTGTCACCCCCAAACTAATTACTGTTTTCCAACCTGAGCATTTCAGTGCTAAGCAGAGAGAAAATCTTAGGGAGGAACCCGATCGTGTCTGATTATCTTCTAAAATCTGTGTGAAAAGGAGTCAGGAGCTCCAGAGCTATTGCTATTAGTTAGGGGAGATTACCCATATAACTCAATGTGATATAATAAATATCACTTCAAAATGCTAAAGGTGCTGATATATTTTTTTCTTCCCCCAAGCTTTCTTTCAAAACATAAGTCCTAGAGGCAGATACCAAGGTTTCTCAGAAGAGTGACAACTGTGCTTTGGTCCTTCCAACATCCATGGACTTCATTCTGTTTTCTTCAAAGTTCATTTAAAATGCAGGCTAGAAAAGTTCCACAAGCTGTTATCTAGAGGGAGCTCTTGTCTTTGAATGGAAATTGTGTGTTTCTTCATGGGGAAGTATATAAACTTGTTTGAAAACTACATTATTCCCTGTTTCAGATGTTTAAATGGAATTGTCATTTGGAGGAATAATGTAAATTATTAGGTATGATCAGATCTGATATGTCTCGTGTATACATACATATGTGCATATATGCATGTATACATGTATCACAGAATCACAGAATCACTAAGGTTGGAAAGGACCTGTAAGATCATCAAGTCCAACCATCAACCAACACCACCATGCCTGTTAAACCATGTCCCACAATGCCTCATCCACACGTTCCTTAAACACCTCCAGTGAGGGTGACTCCACCGCCTCCCTGGGCAGCCCATTCCAATGACTCACCACTCTCTCAGTAAAGAATTTTTTCCTAATATCCAGTCTAAACCTCCCCTGCTTCAACTTGAAGTGCATATATATGTATATATATGTGTGTGTGTATATATATATACCAGGCTGAGAGGTTTCAGCCTTTCTAAGGTGTGAAAATATTGGATACCCAGTCTCTCAACAGATATTGCTTAGTTTTTAGCACTTTTTCTTGTCTTTAAAACAGCAGCTAGGTATGAATAAAGTGCCACTTCAACATCTTTAAAAGACATACTATACGAGATCATTGTCATTCTCATTTATAATCTATTTTAAATATATACCATGTATGTAACTTCAAATTTATTGACATCTGTGAGCAATCCATATGCACATATACATTATTTTTTTTCTTTTATACAGATTCTGTTACTTCTAAGTGATGTTGGGCCTTGTGGTGAAAGCTTATATGGGAACTGATGCACAACAATCTAATAAGCGTGCAGAGCCCTAATGAAGTTGTGTAAGAAACGTGAGGGTGCTGGGACTCAGGGAGAGAAGAGATACTAGTTCCTTTCTAGAACTAGAGAAAATCTCCTGGGAAGGGGGGAAAAACTCCCCCAGTAACAAGAATTTCCTTCCTCTGTATTCACAGTCCTCAGCTCATCCCTGGATTAATCAGGTGAAACTTCCTGACCACACTGTGGCCCAGCTGCAGCAGGGAGGGAAGGCTGTATGAAGCAGAGGAGTGGTGGGTGGTTGTAGTTGTGCTCTCAGGCAGCTTGCTATCAATTTCACAGCTCTCTCAGCTCCACAGAGCGATTATGCACAGAAACTTAAAACGTGTTTTATGTTTCTGTTACTAAAATTATAAGAGCCAGAGTTATAATGTTTAAGGATTCTATATGTGTCTTACAGTAAGCTCTCATAGTTTCATGAAACCAAAGATTTCTTCACTAAAACACTTTCTGAGATAAAATTGTAGGTAAATTTTCCTGAGTTGAAGTCAATATTATATATATAAGAATGTTTCCCATTTAAAAGGAAAAAAAAAAAAAAAAAGCAGATCACTTGACAGGTTCTTTCCTTTTTTAGTTGAACTAAACCAGTTCTTGATTGCCAAACTGAAATGTGCCTGTCAGCCTGGACCAAATAAGAATGTGTTGCTCAGATTCTAACAACGGAAATGGAAATGACCAATTATAGGTTGAAAAAGTTTAGCTTCCAAGCTGATTTAAAGGGAAAGTGTATATATTTTAGTGAGGGGAGATCCTATGCTGTCTCATCAGCCCCATGCTACTGTCTCTGTGTTTGGACACACTGGATCAGACCAGATTTCAAAATACAGGTGAGCAAAGCCATCAACAGTTGTGTGATTTCTCATTTTGGACAGTCTTCAGGACCAGATAAGCCCTATTCCAGTCCTTTTTTATCAGCTTTGGCTTCATATTCATAAAGGCAAAACATTTCCTACGATGCTGAAGGATAGCTAATACCCTGGGCTTCTACACTGCCTCCATGGCTGGTGCCCGTGCCACATCTTTGCGCTTGCGGAGGACAGCAAAGCCAGGGCTGCGCAGTTTCTCAGGGGCACAGGGTCTTCCGTTAACTTTACAGGATGATGGTATTTCAATGAAATAAAACTCATACACGCGTTCTATCCTTCCAGGAACAAATTCCTGAACAAATGGAAAATGGATCAGGTGCCACCAAGGCTGGTGCCCCACACAGAGCCAGCCTGGGCTGCAGGGCTCCCTGGGCTGCATAGGGCTGCAGCCACCCTCTTGGAAACCTCTTTCCAGTAGGAGAGGTCCTGGCCTGTACCACCCAAAAAAGACTCCATCCCAAGGTCGAGGAAGTTCTCATTGCCCTGCGATCATGTGGCCCTCCACAGGCAGGAAGCTCCAGTGCCATGTTTGTACAGATCGAGTGCTTTCCCAGGCTTGTCAGCTCCAGCCCGCACCAGTGCTCTTGACAAGCAAGAGGGCAAAGACCAGTTCTGTCCCATCAAATTGATCTCAGACAAGATCTGGATCACATCAAGAACAAAATAAATAGGATGAGTTCTCACTTTGGTTTAAATAACTGGGTATGTTTTCATTTGCTTGGATACAGCCACGATCTCTAAAATGTTCCCCAGGGTTTAGAGCTTACGGTAAATAGCAAGCCCTGCCTTTGCAATGCCTTCAGGCCTTCCCCAGGGTCTCGGCAGGGGAGAGAAATACAAATGTGTGTGCCGTTAATAAATGTTTCCAGTGTCGGTTGTGGGGTTCATCATTGTAATTGTCTCCCTTCTCCTCCCCCTTCATGTTCAATGCTCCATGGCGTACCGTGGTGTGAACGCG
>KL254928.1:0-29101 GCA_000699545.1 Podiceps cristatus
CCCCCCCCATTCTGAGAAGCTAGAAAAGCTGCAAAGATTTAAAGAGAATACTTAAGGGAAAACACATTACATGCTAAGAAGACTTAGCAAACTCTCCTAAGTAATAATACAAAGTGTTTTTAAGTTTTGTTCATATCTAAGATCCACAACAGTCCTCAGAAAAACCTCCTTCCTTAAGTATCGTGGGAAAAAAAATGGAGGCACATAGAAAAAAAAACCTAATAGCTGGCAGTTCCTATCAGGTGTCTACCTTGTCTTCTAAATGCTTATTTCTGGGAAAACATTTGCACATACACTTGAAAAATTTATATGACTTCACACCAGTATTTTTGTATACAATGTGTGAGGACACACATAGCTGAAGAGCAGCAACGAAGATCTAAAATAAAATTTGAATGAAGGGATTCTTGTAGCAGCTAAGAAAGTAATTCCAGTTTTTCCACATCCATTCTTTAACCACAAAGCCATGCCCTTCTTCCACTGCCTCTTCAAACTAATGACAAAATTCAGTGTGGGATTATTTTGGGCAGCGATGATCACATGGCACAGAAACTGTATCTGAAGGAGAACATTACTTCAAAAAACCACCAGGAGTAGTGCTCATCAGAGGAATACCACAGAACACTTAATAAATAACAGTGTTTCAAAAACAAGAACAAAAAAAGCAATCCACCCCTATTCAGAAATTTTAATCATTGTAAGAGACTCTTTTGGAACAAACTGCCAAATCTGATGAATTTTTGTAGCGCAGAATTTGCCTTGTTTCCCTGTGTCCACTTTAGGCTTACACATCAGAAACATACAGTTCAGCTAAATTACATGTCAGAGAAAAAAATATTTGAAACACCAGACATGCCAAACGCAAAGCTCTGTTTAAAAGCCTATCAATTACACAGGGTGAGTATTTTCACTGTGTAACCAAAACCCTGATTGGGATAAAGGCCCCATCATGCCAGACATATTACAGAAGGCAGAACAGAGCCCTTGCCCTGCACAGCTCACAACCCAGCTTACAGAAAACCTCCAACATCCAGAACGCGACATTACCATTATGACCGCTTGGACTGAAGAGTGAAAGTCACCTCTTTCACTTTAGTTTCAAAGCAGTTTTTCTCATGCCAAGTTCCAGTCCAGTGTTACTGTCACCTCAGCACATCCTTTGCCCTTCTCTCTTCCCCACATTTACCTTTCTTCTGAGCCCGGAACATTTCCAGCTGTTTCTGCTGCTGCCTTCTTAGTGTATTAACAATAGCTATTGCTAGCCTCAGTGCTTCTCGTGGGTATCCATGAGATCGTAATGCGTCCACCCTCGCACAAGCTGTAGGAACATGTTCTAAAATGGAGAAAACAATTGAGAAATAGCAATGCTTCCATGTCTGCAATGGCCTGTTTTGCTAGGTTACTCGAAAGGGCTTTTTTGTTTGTTTTTGTTTGTTTGTTTTTAAAACTATGCGAGAGACTTAAAGGACTACTTCTGAGCCAGCATTTCAAGGGAGCCTCTGTTCTTTTTGCCAGGCTTTTCATTCATCTCCCCACCATCCCCTCCAAAATAATGCCATAGAAAATGAACAAAGCAGCAAGTCATGGAAACATCTTTCCGGTTTAGCCACTTACCATGCCAGAGAGGCCACCCGTGAGAGTCAAAGAGTGAGTTTTCAGTGTCGTCATGGTAACAGTAGTTGGTGTATAGGTCACTGCTGATAATGTGCTGTAAGTGGCTGTCCTGCCAGTGCAGATCGCACGCCTCAATGGCTCGAGTGAACACCGTCCGATGTGGCCTGTTCGACGAATCTGTCATTTTCACAAGTTCAGAAAACTGCATCAGCTTTTACTCATTCATATGTGAATCAGTCATTCACAGTAGTCTTGTCTTCTGCCCATTCACCAGCCCCCAACCAACGGCAGCCTGCCTTGCCCCCTCAGTGCCCAGCAGCCCACAGATGACATTTCACATCCTATTATTACCCAACAGCTCAGACACCATTCACTTTGCATTCAGAGAGATCCACAAACCAGCACGGCTGATGCTAAACAGGACTTTGCAAAGGGAACAGCCAGAGATGAAGGACATTCAACAGCATGTACAGAACTCCCCTAAAAAAGTATATGGCACACAGCTACTCAAGCATCCCCAGCTTCTCTCCTCCTCAGGCCCAGAGCTGCCAGCATGAGGGATGGACAAACACTGCATGAAAGATTTTTAGTTGTTATCTTTTAGAAGTGACATTAACTTTGAGCACTTGTATAGTTTGGGTTTTTTTTGTCATAAACATATCTAAAAATACTGTAAAGAAAGTGAGGTACTGAGCCATGGGACCGACATAATCCTTACTGGACATCTTCCTATGGCAATGGCACTGTGTCTATGACCTTTGAGATGCCGTGTCGGAGTTACCACTAGCCTGCCCAGGGTAGGCTGAACATCAGAAGATACAGAAAGAAAAACACCTCTGCAGGGAGTTATATGCTGAATGAACTTCTGTCCCCATCTAGCTGCAAGATTTAAAAATGAATCAAGTCTATTTCCTTCAGAGGTAATCTTCCAAGAAAAAGAAACAAGGAAAACCACAATTAAGTCCATAAGTGCAACCTCTCAAGCATTTAATTTTAACTTTATCATAATTATATGAAATACATATCAAAATACTGAGGGTTTTGAGGATTATGATTTTTTTTCCCCAGGTAAATATCCTGCATCTTCCACAGTTATTAGCAAAATAGCCAGCTTTGCTTGAAGAGGACCAGACAAGGCTTCTGTCACATTCGATAATCACATTTTAGATTAGAAAGCATAACATTGAGTAAGAAGAGACACCTCCTCCAAGATGGCAGTGTTGCCTTTGCACCTCCCCACACACCTGCAATGCAGACTGCATGTACAGAGCACATCCCACAGACAAATGCTTTAGTTTCTCACTCACTCAACTTTAATGCAGTTGCAATAGATCTCTTTAAAAAGGTATCAGAAGTTTTGTAACTGCAAACAAAATAAAAATCTCAACACCAGAAGGAATACAAGAGTATAGTCAAGCAAAGAATGTACAGGCTTTTACAGGACATACTTCAAGGACATCCAATTTTCATGCAACACGTATTTAGAAGGACCAAGTGAAAAAAGTTAGAAGACCTAACTAAACATAAATACTTGCTTTGAAAATATTGCAGCCCCAGCACAAAAAACCCCACCTATTTATCATTTCTGCAAGGATAGTATTAGTGAAAATAATTTTGGCTGGTCAATCCTCAACAAGAAAGTTACTTGTCCCAGGAAAGAGAGCTGAATTCTGCAAGGCTAGAGTATATAAGATAGAGGTTATATTATATGTTGCAGTCAGTGCATATGTTTAGGCTCACCTTGGTTAGCATTTGCACCCTGAGGCAAAGCATTGGTTAAATTGGGCAGCTCGTTTCCATGGTTTCCATCTTCCCAGGGACAAACATCCACACTGTTCCATTTTTTCAGCTGTTTTAGCCAACTGGCCTTCTGCTCCAACTTGCAGTGGGGATTTAAGACTATACACATCCACAGAGCACCTGATTTTAAAAAAATTGCTAAATTATGTTTTCTATTAAAAATGCAGCAGCCAATGACTAATTGTAAATTTCTATACTGTAACATTATTTTTCCCCTCAAAGGCTACACTGCTTGCTTCCCAACTATACCTAACACCAGGCAGACTGAATTCCTGATGCAGGATCTTGGAGCCGGCATGGCTCCTCTCAAACACTTGAAAGACGGTACCAAGCCAACCTTCTCAATTAAAAGGCATTAAGAAGAGGTCTTTTGTAATAGAAAATCCAGAGTTCACAATGTATGGCTCAGACAGGAACATCAGTCAAAAGCAAACAAGATTTCACATGAAATTACAGCAGTTAAGCAAGTTTTTCTTCTAAGTTTTGTACCAGAAGCAAATGTTGTTTTCTATGAACAAGAACTATGTATCTTCCAGCTTCACATTGCTAATGCACTACACTTTGGTTCCTGTAAGACATGTATTTTCTAAACATATACTTCCATACTCAAAACCCAGTAGAAGTACTACTGGTCATATAAATCATTCTCAAACCTATCTGGGTCTTAGAGATCCAGTAAACACTGGGCTTGTGCAGTCTAATAGGAATGAGATTTTTACTGCAATTACTTCAGTAATTTGGTTACACTAGAAAATTTGTTTTACATTTTCTGTTTATGAAACTCAAAGGGAAAGCTAATTTGCGCTGACATTTCACACATACCATCACTTTGGAACCTGCTCCCTGAGACAATATATCAGGGCAGGTATAAATACATCAGGATCTCTAGCAACAGTTTTCAAACGTAAAGATTCTTCTCTAAATCAGCTGTCTTTTCATCAGTGTGAACTTTGACAGAAGTCTGACATGAAGACATTTGAAAGTACTGTTTAGCAACAGTTTATTCGCTCATTAAGAATGTGATTTATACAGTACAAGAGGTTTAGAGAATATGCTTAAACTATGCAATCTTCATGACAGGCAGAAAAAAAAAAAAGAATAAAAATGCAGCTTGTTCTTCTAGGATAATAAAATTCTCACATTCAAATATTCTTTGGCTAAGAACGCAAAATGGATACCCAGACACAGGCCATCACATTACATTCATTCCTAAAGTAACTCGGCATGTCGTATGCCACAGCACAGGAGCCAGTGGAAACACAGCTCAGTCCTTAAGGTTGCAAGTCCCCTGCTATTCAGACCAACATGGAATGGGGAAGTAATATAAAAAAACCCACAACAAAATATGATCTGGTACAGTGCAGAACACACCAGAGAGACACTACACTACTGCAGATTATTACTGTATAGTAGTTAAATACTGTACTGCAAGTGTTTTGGTTTGTGTTTGTTTGGGGGGGTGGGGGTGTTGGGGTTTTTGTTTGGTTTTTTATGTGTCTGAAACTTGCCATGGAAATAAATAAGACTAGTAGTATTTCAAAAAACTTCCTTTAAAATCAAATTATATGACTTTCTTTAGACACACTCATCAACACACTTCACTCTCCAAAGAGAGTCAAATTACAACTGGTTCTTATTATTAAGCATCAGTGCATTTAGCACTGCCCAAGACAGAACTCGGACAGAAATTGCATTTCTTGCAATGTGCAAAACAAAACAGAAAATAGGGCATATTGGAAAGCCTTGGAGAATAGTTAACTTAGGCTTACTTATTTGTTTTCAAAATCAAGTATCACCTGAGGGCACTAAGAAGACACTGTACCTCTTATCATCTAACAAAAAAATCCCCAATTTAATACTTTTTAACCAGATTCCCAGCATTTTCAGACTGAAGTAAAAGCAAAGTGGAATACCTTAACCGCATTTGGTAGGTATTTCAAACATCCAGCAAGGTGGAACATACCCTACCGATTATGCCATGCCCCTACAAAATGAGCGGCCTTCTCTATGTCTCAAACACCACTAGAGGCAAAGGAATTCACGCGCCTTCTCCAGAAGCTCCACTATGCGTGTGGTACATCTAAGACACAGGAGAGGGAAGAAATACCCCAAAGTACCATAATCCTTTAAAAACTTCTTTGGTTTAAAGGAGGAAACTATGTCAAGCATAACTACATTGTTAGCAGCCATCGTCTCAGAAACTCAGACTATTTTTATGCAAATGAAGCACAGTGACAAGTCTATTTCTAATAAACCCCACACAAACCACTTAAAATTTCAATAGATCCCAACTGCACCCTGCTCCCACTGACTCCAGGGCGAGCTGTGTGCACATCTGAGATCTCCCCAGCTTTCACCGCTGCCCCATTCCCCGGCAGAGAGAGGAGTGATAGACAAAACTCCCCCAGAAGAGAAGGGAGCAGGAAGAGCCTCAGGCTCAGCTCTGTCAGTGCTACAAAGGCTACCATCTGGGAGAAGAATGCGTAATGCCAGTGACCCCACACTCTTCAGCCTGTTTGGGTTTCTAGGGTTTTGGCTGGGGGTTTTTTTGTTTGTGATTTTTTTATTTCCTTTTTTATCCCCCAACCCCCAGCATGTGAACCTTTGCCTGTATTCATATTTCTTCCTCCTGCTCCCTAAGCACCTTCCCCCTCCCCTGACATCTGCTCCATTCTGGCTCTTTCAATTCACCAGTTCCTGTCCTGCTCCTAGCAGTGAGAAGTCTGAGGAAAATGGTCACTTGTGCCCAGATTTTTACCACATGCCAACTGGAAGGAACCTGGAGGATATTCTTCCTATTTCACTCTGATGCTGCTCAGTGGAAGCCCCCTGAGCTGGCCCTTAAATGTCACCACCAACCTGAAGGCTTATTCTGGCCTCAAACACGAGATTTTCTATTTTCTGCCTAATGGCTCCCATACAGGTAAACTGCTAATCACACTTAGCCCTTACTACAGATAAGACTTATGGAAGAATGAAGGGCAGCTACCTATAATATACAAATATATAGATATACATACACACACACAAAATATAAATTGTATATCCATTTCCAGTGACTTCAGCCTGGAAACTGCTTTGGCAACAGTCCATACTCAAAATAAGTTTCCTGAAATACACTCCTGCCATTCTCAATTTTACCTGTTTGACTACATTTAATGATGCCACCAATGCCACCCACAATATGAACAACTGTCTCATTAAATGAAAAAAAAGCCAAACAAGCAAAAAGCCAACAAAAAAACCAAAGCCAACCCACAGAGAACATGTTTGCGTTTACAGAGTTTTTCTCCAACATGCACCTCCTTTCTTTCCCTCTCCAGGCACCAGGTATCTTTTCATACTCATTCTCAGCAAGCTGACACAACCCCCCCCCTCCCCAAACTACATGCTATTAAACCAAAAGTCAAGTTCTGATTTGGATCACTTAACTATGACCTGTGTCTTTCCAATACAAAATTTCTCACAGCACAGTGGCAAAATAATCACAACCCAATATACAAAAATTTTTCCCCCAGAAGATAACTGCAAAATAAGACATGCTGCATCAGCAATTTGATACTAATTTCACAGGGGAATGAATATTAGAACTGTCATATTGCAGTGAGGAATTGCCTGTTTTGGTTAAACACTAATCCTTTTGACCTAGAAAAAATGAGCTTTGCCAAAGCAGACCTTTGGTTCGAAAATGCACGGCTGTCATTCATGTTTATTCTTCCTCACACCACAAAAAAAACCAACACCCCCCCCCAAAAAAAAAAAAAAAAAAAAACAACCACCAAAAAACCCCCACACCAAAAGTTGCATTACTGCTTTACACAATGCAGGACTTCCTTGTGCAGACAGGGAACGTACGTTTGAGTTTCTCTCAGTAGACAACCATACCTTTGAATTCATGGGGGAGAAAGGGACAGCATGCCTTCACACTGATTAGGATTTAAATATGCAAATTGAAAAAAACATTAAGAAGTATTCAGGCACTGCAGAAGTAGATGTGGCAATAATTACACATCCTGTGTATGCATGTATTCATGAAGCTAAAGGAAGTGCAAGGAACATATACAAACTCTCCCAAGAGATAAAGCATTGCTCAGTTTTCATAAATCCCGTTATATTTTACTCTTGTCCTAGTAAATGGGAAGGTGGTAATGGAAACGGTTTTAGTGGGGGGCTAGGGTACTGACCACAACTGAAGATCCAGTGGACAATTCTGTTTGACTGTCTGATTATAGCCTTTCCAAGAAAACTGCTTTTCCTAGAAATTTTACATTTAATATACTTTAGATCAATTCATTCATTTGCAAAATTAAAATATGCAAGATGATGCACATCCGCTCTAACATTTCTTTGCCCTTCCCATTAATGCATATCTCTTTCTTAAAAAATAAAAACCCATAATCTACCAGGTTAGTAGCATTTGATCGTTTAAAAAAAAAAAAAAAAATGGAGCCAGGTAATCAAAATCATTCCCTTTTTGCAACAGGCAAATCAGCCTCAGCACTTGCTGCACACTTGCCACTTGTGCTCCATTTGAGCCTCATCAACTCTGTTCCAAATGTATCATTTTGCAGCATTGGAAGTGCCAGAATAGAAACAATACTAGAAGAAAGAACCTGTGACCCCTTTAAAGTAGAAGTGTCAGCAAAGGATTTGAAAGCGGTTTACATCTGTTTTCAAAAAACATACATACTTTCAGTGGCACAGCCACTCGGAAACCTCAAAAAAACGTAGTGTATGGTATTTATTGCTTCTCAACGAGAAGGACAAGTGCCTTTAGAATGACTGGCAAAGCCATCTCCCTCCTCCAGGCACGGCCAGATCTCCATTAGAACAAAGCATAATCAGATGTCCCACTGGACAATGCTACAATTAAACAGTTGCTTTCATGAAATAGTGAAGATAGGCAAAGCACTTCAGCGCTGGTCTCTCCTTGATAAGAACCCGAAGGAAAAGTATATCAGCATTCAGTTGGATCCAAGTTGCAATTTTATTCATAAAACCAATTTCTTAACGCATTCTGGTTTCTCTGTGCAGCCTTCAGGGAAAAAAAAAAAAAAGAGCTTTCTATGGGTGCTATGTTTCTTGGAGAACAGAATGTTTCATTTTGCTCTAATTCATTCTATTACTGAATTAAACTTTGATGTATTGGTCTTGACAAGTGCTTCATGCTGACTGTATTGTGTATGATAGTATAATCACTCCCCATGCATTTCACACTAGCTGGCTGATTAATGCAATAGATTACCTGTAGCACTGATGGCAAGAGGGAATCACTGCCCTTCTGCACACTAAAGTCCAAATGTGCATTAGAGGGAGTGGTGGTATAACCCAGGAACAAAAAAGCCAAACCAAAACAAACAAAAGCATAATTCCTTAAGTTTCCCTTTCTCTCTTGCTGTATACTGCTGCTCCAAGGGTTAAAGGCACACCTGTATTTGGCTGGAAGGAAAGGGGTACTTACATATTGAGATTCTATTTTAAGCTATCATCAACTACCTGTTCTGATGATCTCTGTGTGTCAAGTAACAAAAAACCTCCTGCTCTCATCTTCCTATGTTTTCAACTTACAACACAACGTAAAAGGAAGCTAACCAACAACCTCTGTCACCTTGCACGAGCCTGTTGTTCTGAGCAACGCCTTCCTGCGTTCATTTTAAAAACTGCTGCACCTTTGCAGACAATCATTGTCATCTGACAAAAGGGTTTCATACAGGAACAGAAATTTGCTTGATAAGTGCAGTTTACAGTAGCATAGCCTAAGACCACAATGTCCCCAAGAGAGCACCTGGATCTGTCACATGTCCATTAGATGCCTCTCTATGCACCTATAATACCCTATAACCTAACCGCTGCAGCAAGGCAAGGACTATTAGTCTACAAAGCCAGAGGAAAGCATAAAGCACCTGCAAATGCATCTCACTGATTAACTTCCCTAATATTCACAAAACCACTCATTTGTCCACAATCAATTGAAGGTAAAAGCAAAGCATTGTTAATACTAGCACAAATAGTACAAAAATACTCTTTACGAGTATCTTAAGGTGATTCTCCACAATTTTAAGTAGTTGCCAACATTTACAGCTAGGTAGTGAATGCAAAGTGTGCTCCTAACCAAAACAGAGATTGGGTATCAAACATTTTAACTGCTCAGCAGTCACAGTCTATTTTCTGAGACTTTCAGAAAAAAAGTTACTGTGACTACTGACTATAAATACACTAATGTACCTCTAAGTTTATCATTGAGATGAATGAGTTCCTCTCAGGTTTTTTTTGTTTGGTTGGTTGGGTTTTTTTGGTGGTTTTTTGGTGTGTTTTTTTTTTTTTACTGAAGATGCAAAACTGGAAAGTTTTATAAGTTCAAACTACACAAGATATTCATAAAAGAAAGATGAAAATACCTCTTATAAAAAAAAAAAAAAAAGCAGAGCAAGTGCAAACACTCCCTTGCATAGTGGGAAGTCCAGAAAAAAGTATGACTGCCACAACTATGCTCACAGAATGTAAATAACCCACTGTAGCTGGACAGAACAACACATTCTGATCGTCTTGTCTGAATTCCTTCCTACTCTAAGATTTCCTGAGTTACTTTTGTCTTCCAGTCCAAAAGTGATTGCTGAGTTTTTGTAAGACTGGCATACTTCAATTAAGATTTCTAATATAAGAATCTAGCACAGCTCCTGGTTAGCTGATCTACTGCCTGGCTACCACAACTCAACATTCTAAGCTTATTTGTAGTTTTCTAGTTAAATTTGTCCAGCTTCAATTACAATTTTCAGCTACCTTCTGTTTGGTTGGCAGAAGCGTCTCCCCTATTCATTTTTTAGTCTATGTAGGTATCTTAAATTATGATTTTTGTCTTGCTTTGACAGACATGAGCAGACAGATTCTTGCACCTCTCACTTTAATCAACTTTTCCAATTTTTCAGTTATTTTTCCAGTATCCATTCAGGACAGAAAACTGGAAAATATCACAAGGCTAGATTGCTGGGCCACCATACAGTTCAGAAATCAGTGAACGTTCAGTAATTCCTCTCCATGAATCTATTACTTCTCTCTAGCTCTGGCATTTACTGGAAATGGTATTGGAAAATTAAATGGCAGCTTAATGTTACTGAAGTATTAAAAATAAAGAGTGAGGGGAAGGAACAAAATAATGCTAAGTACCAGCTTGTGCTCATAGCAAAAGTCTGCCCTTGATCTTGGCAGTTGCAATTCCACAGTTAGGGCTGCAATGAGTTTTGCACCAGCTCAATACAGAACAATTTTTTAGGACATTTATAAGTAAATCAGTTCAACAGTTTAGGAATAGAAACGTCAAAATCTGTTTTAATGTGGCTTCTTCAAGAAATTTGGCTCCTGCTGTAAAAGCGTTTTCCATACAACTGAAATAAATGGAAATCCAAACTTTCTGTATGGCATTAAAAATAAAGGCCCCCGAGCTACGCTTACAGACTATAGTTAATTACTTTTACCGTTTTTCCTCAAACCTGATAAATGCGGTTTAACCACAGGAAAGAATATCCTCTTTGAAAATAGCTCCCACTTACTGCAATATTCTGGCCTCAAATACCCTCATTTCAATCACCATTACGGCACATATCAGTAATGAAGGAGGAAGGAAATCATCCTCAGAGAAGATGGACAGAACTCATCTTTGCAGAACTGCAGCCTGACTTCATTCACTGAGGAAATGAAGGTGACAGCAACAACCAAGACACTTCAGGGCCACGACAGCAATTTCTTTAAGTTGTCATCCATAACTGAGGCCTTAGAGCAGCAAAACCGTCTTCTGATGCTAACTCAGAAGTACTGTTAATTTAGTGTCTCCAATAGCACAAAGCATTCAAATACACTGACATATATTAACAGCTTATTCTGTGAAGAAGCAGATGTAACCTTACATGCCTGAACTGAAGATATGCGTGCTTTCTAACTGTATGGCAACCACACCATGGCAGCTAAGACTAAAAAAATGAAAGAGAAGGATTATCAATTAAGCAAAGACAGCCTACTGGACATGATACAATTGAAGTTGTGAATATGTTTACGATACCACTTTACCTAGAAGTCCCATGATGAAAGACCAATGGAAATAGTGCAAAGCATGGTGCAGCACACCTCCTTTGAAACATAAGTCTTCCTACAGCTTTCACTGCAAGGCCAGAAATGTAATATGTGCAACTGAATAATCTAAACTTAGAAATTTGCAGTTAACTTTATTTTCTACAGGTGCATTAGGACTCTCCTTGGCTTTAAGGCAGAATAAGATGCAATGAGAACCTGGGATACTCAAAGAAATAATGAAAATATAAATACAAGCTTTGCACTTAAATTTGAAAGTTAAGAGCCTTGCTGTACCATTTCTGAAATACCATAAAATATGGGGAAAGGTGCATAGCTGATCTGAAAAAGGGATTGCACGACCTATGCAGCTCCAGAAAAATGGTACTAGAGCACAAAACCTGTAATGAATGCTTAACTTTAGTGATTCTTTTTCATGGCAGCCCTGAAGTAGTCATCAAATCTGGCACCATGAAGGAATTTCTCTAGGGGCATAGTGGCAACAGCCCTAGCTGCTTTTGTCCTTTTTTCCCCCCTCTACTTAAGTACTAAGCAGAGATAATCTGTTTAGAACAGCTGGCATGTCCCATTCATACAAGTTTGTCTTTCTAATTGCAAAGGGAAGGAACTTCTGAGATAGATTATTTAAACCTTAACTAAATGAAGTTACTCTCCATCTATGTTTCTAACGGTATTTTTTAGAGATGAATACGAACATTTATCAGAAAAAAACAGAATTGTTTCCAGATCAAAAAAAGCTCATTATTTAACACTCAAACATTTTGCTCATGGTAAAATGATAATTAAATAGCTCTCAATTAATCTATAATGTTTCCTTGCCTAAAGTCAACATTTAGAATTAAGTTTTAGATGAGAATTGTTTACTAATAAAAATTTTGGCATAATCCTTCAGGAAATGTATTATTTCTTTACATGACACGACCTTGTAAAATTGTATTTTAGTTTTACATTTCAACACAAAAATGTATTACTAATCCAGAAATTGGCCAAAATATCAGCAAATGTGAACTCAAAGTAGACCATCAGGCTCTTCAATTAAAAAGCAGCCCACAACAGCGCAAAGTGCTAGTGAAAAGCTGCTAAGACTACTAGAAGTACTGAGGCAAAGACATATTATTCCACTCAGGAACTACCTTTATGATTACAACCCATTGAGCATGCATAACAAACTATTCTAAGGATGCCACCCAGGAATGCTCTATCCCATGAATGAGGCTCATGGCAATATCATGAGAGGTTCCTACATGTAAATACTTCAGACACCAACAAGTGGTTGAGGTAGACGGGAGAAGCTTATACTTTAAAATGTGGAAACTACCCAGCTGGAAGTACACAGTACCTTTTAAAGTTCTCCTCAACATTGTAAAATAAGAGGACCAACAGAGACCAAGATCAGCATAACGCAAACCCAGAACACATTTGCAGATTTCATCTAGTGTCTTGCCTTGCAAGAGCTCTTTGGACACACGCTCTTTCCCAAAACTTCTATTCCAAAAAAAAATAATCCTTAAAATAAAAAAAAAAAAAAAAAAACAACAAAAACACACTAAATCAAAAAAATCCATCTCTCCTCCCCCTTAAACAGTTCTTAAATATCAAAATGGAGGAAAACTAGTAGAAATGTTTGTTTTGAAACATGCAAATTATGTGAAGCTTCTTCACTGTGAAGGCAAGAGGATATAAAGATACTGCAAATGGTATTTCACCAAAAAAAGTATCTGATCCTGTAATCTACGTGTTGACAAGCTGTTGGGCTCCATCACTCCACCAAGCAGTAGATACTTGTCTTAGATTCTTCTACTTGACTGCTTTCATCAGATTAAGCATCTGGGATTTAATTTAACAGTTTCAGCTTTATTAAGCTGTCACAAGAGCAGCCCCACTTTGATAACAGTAGCTGCTCCAATTATGGCTTGGTTTAGGGTTGACAAGTATAATGATTCATTCGTGGCACATGAGAAGCAATAAAAGCTTGTTTTGCATTACAGCTTTAAAAATGTGGGCACTTTTTTCATTTAATTTGTCACTTAGCTTTTGCTAAGAGGACATTTAAATTGCAGTAAAAGGCAAATGGGGCTTTTAGTTTAAATGTAATCCCCATATTTAAATGATCTGTAATGGTGCAGTGTTCGAGTGGGAACACTATTGTTTCACAGTGGGCCCTGATGGTGACATGTGACATTTGTATTCAGGTCCTGTATTATCCATGTGGCTAAAGGGCTTCCAATTTCATTTCACAGCCAGAAGCCTGCAGAAAACACCAATTAACTTGCAGATCCCATTTGCCGACAAAACTCAGCCTCTTCGATGTCTGGCATCTGGCAGCGCTCAACATTTAATTCCAAAGCAGAGCCTCACAGTCATCATGATCCCTGGCTGGGGCACAAAGTCAAATTTTCCACTTTTTTTCTTTGAGGAAATCTTTTCACTTTCTGTAGAGAACAAGAAACTTTTACGTCATCTTTAATGGATGAATATTAACAAATTACTGCTGTTGTAAGATTGCATGGTCCATTTTTAATCTCCAGACTACGAAGAAGGTTAACTGACCTTTTCTTCAAACCACAGGTCTGCTCAACAGGCATCAGCAGATATTTACTGTGCATTTCCATATTCCTCCATTTTACAAATTCAATTTAATTAAAAAGGCAAACCAAGGGGCTTCAAATAATTAATCATTCTGATATAGTGAAGTCTTCAACCATGGTCACCAAGAGTTAAACACCTAAAGATGAGCATATGAAATTTATCTCCTGAGACACCATTTAAATAGCAACAACATGAAGAATTCCATCTCTGCTCTAAACTCTGGAAAGCTCATTCATGTATTACTGTAGCAAGCTGGAAGTCTTCATCACTGCATCAGTGAAGTTGCATCAAAATTCTGCTAGTATAAGAGTGTATGAGCAAGCCTTATAGCTTTGGCCTGTGATCTTGATCTTTGAAATACTACACATTTGGAATTCCACAAGCAACATTCAGCTCAACCCATTCTTCAATGTACAACAGGTGAATCTGCTGAGTATAAAAATAATTATTATATTCTTCCTCCTGATCTAAAGGCTTTAAAAGCCAAGGAGCTTTTGAATCATAAATTGTTTATGAAATTGGATATTTGTATTAAAAAAATCACCAGGTTCATACTTAGATGTGATGTATTTGTGGGTTTTGGTGGTGTGTGGGTTTTTGGAGTTTTTGTTTAGTATGGGGGTTTTTTTTGTGTTTTTTTTTTTGTTATGTGGCTTGGTTTTGCTTGGCTTTGCGTTTTGTGGTTTTCTTTTGGTTTGGGTGTTGTTGTTGTCATTAGTTTGTTTTTTGTTTTGTTTTGGTTTTTGAGGGTTTTTTTTGGCACCTTCAAACCCAATCTGACTTCTACTGAAGTCAACAATTTACTATAAACTTTAGCAGGAACTCTCATCAGAACTCAGTGCGTCCTTCCAGTACCCTTGCCAATGCCCAATGCCAGGCAGGAAGCATCAATTAAGTTGTAATGAATGGCTCAAGTGACCCAGTCAAGGAGCAAAGCTAAAGAAAAACCTATGCCAAGATGGAACTGACAAAGTGGCCATACGCCTAGCAGTTGGCAGACAGCATACCAGGGCAAGCAAGCAAGCCTTTATTAAGCAAAGCCTATATTTACAGACTTTTTATGTTCTAAAATTCTCCATAACTATAATGTTAAATTGCTTCCTACCTGTGAAACAAATGAGATGATAGATAAAACATTTTTTGAAGAAATACATATATGCCACTCCCAGATTACTCTGAACAGATAATACAAAAAGTTAAATATGCAAAGACCTGTCTTACTTCCTTTATTACTATTTTAGTTCTCTGACATCCTAGAAGATGACAAGACAGGAGGAAGGCAGCATTATTTTAGATCATCATCACCCCCTTAAACCCAGTGTCTGAGTTCTCTGTCACTACTGGCACAGATGATATGTTGCCAGGGCCACCCGGCTCCTTCTGCAGCTTGCTATTGTAACTCTGGTCTCCCTTAAAATCTCCTCCAGATTTTGCACATCCACTTTTTTTTTTTTTTTTTTTAAGAGATTCATATTTCACCTGGAAAAAGGTGTGTGTTTGATTTGAGTGAAACTCAAGGTGAAACCCTAGCAGGAACATGGCAGCAACTTGTAACCTTCACACAAGGAGTAGGAATCAAATGGGAGATATTCATCCAATCAACAGCAATCTTGAGAGAACTTGCTAAGCACCAGTGGAAGGAATCCTACTAGTGTGCAGGGGAGATGGACAGTTTAGCAACATAAACACAAGCTGGAGGTGGAAGAACCAAGTTCAGTTCTACTCGGCCTACTGCACATCTAAAGCGATTGAAATGTATTTGCAATTGAAACCATGGTACACGATCAACGTATTTGGATACTGTTAGAAGCAGCAGCACAGTTCAGGACTGAAACAACAGGGTCTGCCTCAGATTGCAAATACAGCAGCTGAGGTGGTGGTAAGGCTGGAGGTTGCACTGCAGCTTTTTGGGAGTGGCATCTGTAATTCTGGTTAAACAGAGGTAAATTGATCAATTCAATTAATCTAAAATATTGCTTATTTGATGCTGCAGGCAGAGAGATTCTACCTCTTCTACCTTCAGACAGGTGCTGTCAAGAAAATGATGTTAATATGAAATTGATGAAACAAGAAGAGAAGCCGCTAAGAAAATCTGACAAAACCTTTTATGTTTATTGGCAGCATGTGGTAAGACTGCTACAGGTAACAGATGGAAAACACATTTCAGCCTCTCCCACCACCTACCAGCTCAACCCACATAAGCAATGAAGCATGAGACCCTCCAGTTTTCAGTATGGTGGGATACAATTTTGCTGCATACACAACCAGCTAAGCACGTGCCCTGCTTGGCAAAAACTGTTATTTCCCAACAAGCCAAGGCATCATAAAAATGACACACCAAGAGATTTGTTCCACTTGAAGACAAAATATTATATCTACACTCTCTCCAACAGAGCTTTGCCAACTCCAATATTAAGGTTTTCCACCACAGAAGTCTAATCTCAACTAGACAGCTAGTGCTTTATTAGCCTAATGCTTCATTCAGAATGAATATAATTTATACTGAACAGGTTATATCCAGTCTCGGCCCCACCAGTCAACATGCAATCAATCACGGTCATCTTTAACCTTTAACAGTGGAAAACTGACATTTTGCTTCTGATGCATCTCTTCTAAATGAAGCATGTTATTCTTGCTTGTATTTAATTTCATTTAGCTTGATTTTGGACCTCTAAAATTCATCAAGAGCATTATAGTTTTTGGCTCTCCACAATGTTTTCATAATGTCCTATAGGGTATCGTCTGCAAGGTTGTTTGTCATTTCATATTTATTTATTTATATCTTCCATGCCACATAAGTCACACATAGCAATATTGACCAGAACACACCTCAAGACAGACTCCTGTAAGTCAAGAATTGAAATGTCTTTACAGATTGAGTGAAAGCAGAGGTAACTACTCTTAAGTTCCATGAACCACAAGGCGGTTCCATTTAGACTATGTATCTTGAGCTCGGTTTGAGAAAGCCTCCACAACAACATCCAAAACCTTACTACAGCTAACACATACACATTAATCTCTTCACTCATACACTTAGTGGTCTATCTTTTAGAGAAACAAATTAGATTTACCACTGTATTTTGAGTAAATCAGGTTGTCTTTTATCACTTATCTTCTACACGCACACCAAGTGGTTAGCAGCTTGTTCCAGTATCTTATAGCTGGGAAAGCAATGCTTGTGGTTACTTTATAGTCCTTCTGCTCACCTACCCACCTTTAAAATATTGGTGACATATACATTAAAGTTGCTTTGAACTTCCCTTCCCTACTACAAACTCCTATAGATTTTGAGGACCTGTGAAGCAGTACAAAACAGTATTAACGAGTTTCTGGAACACTTCTAGAGCAAGTGTTCTCAGAACTTACCAGTTTAAGTATTACTTTCCCATTTCAGCCTGTGTTCCTCTCTCTGCTGTACAACTAAGTCATGTATCTGGTCACAACTGACCTTTCCTGCAAAGCTGTGTTAATTGTTTTAGCGCTCTGTTATTTGATCTCCTTTCCTGCTCAGTAATGGACTTTTACTTTCCTTTGTTGCTATCTTCTCATATTCTTAATGAAACTTCCCTTTTTTGCCTTTTATTTCTCTATAGTTGTGAATCAATTTCTTCCTTAGCCTTTCCAGTTTAGCACTACTGGATTATATACTTACCCTCAGTTGCATAGCTACGCTTCCACTTTCTGCTTTATTCTTTTTAGATCCTCAGGCACTAACAGCCTGTTGCAACTGAACTTGTTTCATACCTTGTTTCCTCTCTTCCAACTGCAATTGTCTCATACTGTAGATCAGAAATTCAATTTCACCCAACCTTAACTGAACAAGCAAAACTATGGAAAACTCTAACTTGCTTTACCTAGTACCACAATGAAGTTCCTCTCCACCCCAAATATGTAAATGTCTTCTTCATTATACATATGAACACCTAAATGATTTTGAAGTCTGTGCATTTACCCAGTTCATCCCAGAGCTGCCTATACTTGTCCGTCATTGTAGTTCCTTGTTGTCTCCAAAGCGCCAGACGAGGGTCAGCCATGAACTGTTCTGTTATCAACGTCAACATGCGAGCTCCATTTGAATCTCTCATCTTTAGCATCTCTCGCACCTAGGAAGTGAGTCTTTTAACACAAACTTGGAAAAACAAAGAAATCACAGTACAGACAATATGCTGCAGTATTAAATATTCCACCTCTGTTAAATAAGAAATGTAGTTTTTATACGTGATGTGATATTTTTAAATTGAAAAAATAGTCCGCCTATTTAAACAGTTAAAATTTTAACAATTTTTTGTTTCAATATCCCATTGCAACTCTTCAGTCAATTCTTCCACAAGTAATCCATGGGTATATTATGGAAACTGCTGCAAGACTGATTTCGACAGGTTTCTCCAACATTTTAGGGGTGGGTACAAAGAGAATGGCAAAGCTACAGACAGTTGAAAGGTTACTTCATATTCTTAAACTGATCTCAAGCCACATCAGATTGTGGTCCACTGCTGTACAAATCAATATTAAGTTGCCATCATGTTCCCAAGGCTTTGTCTTGTTTTAGAACAGCGGGACTTCGAGCAAGGCAGCAACAATTACAGACTGGCTTGGGGAATCAGTGAGAAAAAAAGAAGGGGTGGGGGGAGGTTTAGAGTACTGAACACACCTTTGCAAAAAGCAAATTGAGCTGTTTCCCTGATCCATGGTATCCACCCTGGGAGAGGAAGAGTTTAACCTGTTCTTGGACCTGTTCCTCATCCAAATGCCAACAGTTTTCATCATCTATGCTAGCACCTGCAGTTGGGTCAGGAGCACCTGCAAACAGCAAGAAAAGAAATCATTATGTTCTGTATGAAGAAGAGAGGTTCACGGGTCCAGGGGAGAGGACTATTGCAGAGGGTTTTGGATTTGTGTTTTGTTCTGTTTTGGATGTCTCGGCTTTAATCTAAACATTCTTTAAAACAGATTTAAATTTCTCCTCAGTGTAGTCTTAATCCCTTAGAAATTACAGCCTATGAAAAGGTATTTAAACAAATATGTTATAACAAAACATTAAAATCAAGGTGAAGTTTTTTCTTCCCATCTCAGCAGCTATATTAGAATGCTTTTACAAGAAAAATTAGACTTTGCATAGTATTTCTACAACTGTGATGTTAAAACCACTCTCCCCAAAACACCTGTGTAATTCCTGTACCTTCAGCAATCTTGCTCAGGTTTAAGTGACTGCTAGTGAGCGCTGCTATTGATGAACATGAGGAAAATCATCACCTCGGTGCCTCTGAGCTGAGATGGCTCTGCAAAGCTAAACAAAGAGTAAAAAAAATCCCCAAACAAATCCAAAGTCTTAAAGCACTAAAGGCATTTCCATCCTAAGTAAGAGTTACAGCTGTGTAAGACTATGGTGCTTCCAAAGGAGAAATTTTTACATAGGCAATGTCATCAGCACAGTGTCAATTCAGAGCAACTCTACCTCAATTAGCCTAGTGTGAACTGAAGTGACTAGACTTACATCAGGTAGTGTCTTGGCCACCAGCTGCTCTAACTCAAATTTTGCAGTTGAAATCAGCGATTTTCCACCAGTGGCCTCTTCTTAAAATTAACTAAAACTAATTCTTGCACCATCTAGCAATCTATACTTTTCAGTTTAAATACCTTTTAAAAAAATACCCAGTAGAGGTGAAGCATTCTTCAGAAAAGACTGAAAAGCACTTATCTAGACTGTCAGGGAAACAACTCAAGGTAGTGCATCACCATCCCAGATGTAAGGTATTTTAAGTATGCCCAAGACTCAAGTTAACTTGACATTTTGATTTTGGGCTTGTGACAACTGTGTTATCTGTATCTCTGTTAGGTTTTGAGATGTTAGAAATTGAATAACATTACACAATCTATCACTTCTAAGTCCAAGTCCTTGTTACCTCTGTAGACAGAAAAAAAAAGAAGATACTGGCAAGGAAGGAAAATTACATAGTGAGATTTGTAAAAACTTGATTTTTCAAAGAAGTCTTGAGAGCTTGAAAAGATAGCTATGACTCTTCAGATGTATAGGAATTAAACATTGATTCAAGCCTTCATTTCACAGTTGCCACTCTCATGTAGGTGAAGCTTTTAAGCAGTCGCAGGCAATGCCGGAATCTTTATTCAATGAAAACATAACAACCGGAAGATTTAGAGGTTCAGAAGGACATGTTGTCTACTAGTTGCTGAGTTAAAACAACCTTTCAGCTCAGCAACTTCCTAAACAGTCTCCAATTTCATAGCCTACAGCTAGGAACACTGCAATGCTGTACATATACACACACGTGCATATTTAGATTAATAAGAAATTGTGTCTTCGAAGACATGAATAAAATCTCCTGCATTCCACATGAACCATAACAGTGTCTCAGAAGACAGGAGTCAAGCCCAAGACAATTAAAAAAACAAGGAACGAAAACCTCCTCTTCTGTGACTGCTTCCCTCTTTAGTATGTTAGTTTTAAGGGGCTTTCAATTCAGTCAGCTACATGAAACACATACTGCTAAGTCTTCAGTTGCAAAGAACGAGATAAAAAGGGAAATCAAGCAACACGAGAACAAGCAGTGCAGCTGTTGCACTGACCCAAGTTTGCAGTATCACCTTGCAAATAGTTTAAATATTTCATTGCTCTAAAACACAGAAAAAAGACCGGTGAAAAGGAACTACATAAAAGCACCAATATAGAAAATGCACTTATATTTACCCCTCACTTCAATGGAGATTTACCTTTAAATAATCTTGGTATGGCTACTTTTAAAGTGAATTAAAAATAGCCCAAGATTCCTCAGCTAAGCTTCCCTATTTAGGGAAAAAAACAAAATTCCTTCAGTAACTGTTTACATTTTCTCAAAAGCTCATCGGTCAGTTTGTGCTAGAAGGTTAAATTTCAACACAGCTACTGCAGATTCTTTAACAACAGGGCTCCTTTACAGGAACATGGGCACCCACTGCCCCCACCAAGGCCTCTTCTCCCAGCATGATCTTAAAGGGGCTCAGCATTGCAGTACGTACCCTCACATTATTTTCATGCCACTAGGCTAGGAGACTAAAAGCTCTAGGAGACTAAAAGCTCATGCCACTAGGCTAGGAGACACCAAGCCGAGAGTCTGAGCTCTATGACGCCACTCAGCGCAGTACTACAGACACATCTGTTTCTCAGCAAGTTTTCCTTACAACACCTTATATAGGCTACACTCAGTATGATAAAAATTTTTAATTGGGATGTATAAAGAAATTCCAGTATACACGTTAACTGGCACCAGCTACAGTTGTAGTTCACTTGATTTTTCGACACCATTGGCAGTCTTCAGTGACAGCCACAGACTAACACAGCATGGAGATGGTGTTTCCAATCAGGCATGAGTCCAAACCACCTTCCCACAGCAGCAGCCTCCAGGCAACCTAGTGGTGCCGCTGAGGAAGCCTCAGCTTCCACTGCCCATGTCCCTCTTGCCTTGGGGTGGAGACACAACCATCTCCATCTCTCCCAAGCAGGTACGCTTCAAGGTCACTGTGTTCACTATCAGTCAGATGAGCACTGATAGATCTAGCCCTCCCCACCCCACCCGCACCCCCCAAACACAGATCATTCTTGGGCAACAGACAGGATTTCTACACTGCCACTTTTCTCCTGAAGACATAGGACCAAGTGAGTAGACAAGAAACTGTCTGCACAAGCAACAGGAGGGAGCTGCCTCAGGGGCTGTGAGATGAAGCCCTAGCAGCAGCCAGCAGGAAGGCTCAGGCTCAACCCCAGGCACAGCTGAAGGTTCAACCCGAAGGCGGTGGCTTCGTTCGGGGTGCAGCACGGCCCCGGCTGAGCACCATGAGGCTTTGGCAGATGGACAGTTTGGCTGCAGAGAGTAACATGGGCAGCCCTGGATTTAATCTCTGCAGGGCAGTTTGGTACCAAGACCAAATTCCTATTCCCCACTTGTAAATGGGGGTAAGTATTACTTCCATGGTTTAGAGAGGTGTCATAAGGACAAATTAGTTCACAGCTGAACTATGAAAGTGAAAAACACTGTATAATTATACTAAATATTAAAACCTATAATTAAACTGTGTCAGTTTATAGACACTAACACGTTAACCTCCCTCCCTCCAACCTCCAGCTTTTTTTGTGTCGTGACTGGTCTTCAAGATAGGTTTTACATCATGTACTTACAGTTAAATACAATAAAGTATTTATATTCAGTATATACATACAGCCATACAGCCATACTTACTCATGTCCTTACTCTTTTGCTAAAATTACTAAATTGCAGTCTTAGCAATCAAAGCAGGAATACGGTGCATAACTGCTTAACACTGAACACCCAAATAAAATTCAAAAACATTGTAACAGCCTTTTACATTTATGGTCATAGCAGGTTACATGTTAAATACAATGAATGCCCAAGCTCTAAGAAGCAGAAGCATTAAAAAAACAAACAAACAACACTTCGGTCATTTACATAGCAATTTTAAGAGCAACTGCTTTCAAAATGAGCAACCACATTCAAGAACTGGTGGTGTATATGGAGAACTTAACCTCAAAAAGTAAGCAGAAGCGAAACAAGGAGCATTGACTATAACAAGCTAAGAATTGCCTACGTTCCAAATTACTCAGGTGGAGATTATCAGTGAAATATGGCTAAAACAGAAAGTGGTCTTTAAGGCAAACTGCTTCCCTAATCCCATTTTTGAAGTATCACAAGAGTTGCTTTAATCTTCAAATTAAACCATGACAAATTATTCACTCATAGCCATACTGAAAGCTTTCTCAACTTCATTTTATAAAAACCTTATTAATTTAAGTATACAAATGAAGGTAGAGTCAGTTAAATTTTATTAAATGTCATCACACAGCAGCATTAAGAAGATAGGGAAAAATGATTACAAATAAAAAGCGTAACTTACTGAGTGCTATGCAAAGACTGAATGGTCCCAGCTAGAAACCAATGCTGCTGTACACTGATTCACAACAGAACAGTAATTGATTTTATAAGCCTAGTGTACAGAATTATTCTAAACAATAATTACATAAAGCCAAAGATCGTAAAACTAACAAGTCAAAAATACTATTATGCCTTTGATTCCCCAAATGATTCAACATTTAAACAGAAGTCACTTCATCTTGCACTTCATTTCAGAACTCTTGGGTAGAACACAACACCTGTTCAGCAGCACACAGCATCAAAGAACAGCAACTGCTGTGAAGCAGCCAGCACTAACAAGAGACAATATGAAGACAGGACAGGCTACACTAAGTTGCCAAGGAAAGTTAATAAACCTCCAACGAGTTTTTAACTTCAAAAAAAATTCCTTCCCTTCCATCCGCACATACAGCAATATGCATAAGCCTATCTGCTGACAATATCTAAGCTCTCCTGCTAAAATCCAGGTCTCACAAACATTATGTGGCAATAAATTTCAAAGTCTACTTGTGTGTGGCAGATAAAAACCTCCTTATCAGTACAGACTAGAATGCATTTTCCTTTATTTTTACACTCCATGTCTCAAAATTTCATTATTAATTTCTATATAACAAGCTTTATTTTAATTTAACCTTTCTAAAAATATAAATTTCATAAATTATTTTTTCATGTTATTTTGAAAGTATTATCTTTCATTTTATTTTTCATTGTACTACTAATTTACATCTACTCAGATTTCTGAAATTTTTCTAGTTTTGGCTAGTCTTGTTACTTCTTTCCCAAACCTAGTTCAGTAAACAATCCTCATACTAACCATTGGAGCACTTTACTTTCATCCTCCTTGAAAGGAAACTCACTTGCCATTTCCTACATTCTTCTTTTGCAACTAGTCTCTCAATCAATTTTGCCACATGAAAGATTACATTGCAGGACCACATGAAAGATTACATTGCATCCAGGTGTGGAACATTTCTGCTTAGGGGACCCTGCTCCAGTAGGGGGGTTGGACTAGATGATCTCCAGGGGTCCCTTCCAACCCCTACTATTCTGTGATTTTTTTACTAACCTATTTTCTTTAACATTAAACATTTCTTTTTCTAGTATATTGGCAATACATTGTATTGTTGTTCAGCCCTACCCTACAATTTTCCACTAAAATCTCCATCTTTTCAGTCAAATACACTAAATTTATATTAACACATTCATCTGTACCTCTAGATTGCACTTTGAAACTTACAATATATAGGAACACCAATAGATACTCTGAAATTTTCTCTTTATTTTTTGATAGATGTTTCATTCTTGAATGCCTTCACTGCCACTCCAAACATACATTACAGATTAATGTTTACAGAGGAAGTACCTAGATCTGCCTGGACAAATACAGAAATAATCATGCAAGTACTTCTGCTCCCAGGTCCTCCCTCATAAATTTGAGTTCATCTGCATTTGGTTTTCTACCGGCGAGTGACTCGTATTGTGAGTCAGAGAACTGGAGAAAGTCTGGAGAAATCCATGCAGTTGTTCTAAAAGCAGAGACTGCAACAGCTCCACTGAACACTCAGAAAAGAAACAGCGGAGCTTAAAAGGTAAAAACTAAAATGGTTTGCCAGGCCATCCTTACACCAATGGAAGGCAGACCCTTTTTCACTATGCACACAACAAATCAATGCCAATAGGAGATTAATATACAGACACACCTTCCCCCCACCCCCCATCTTGCAGTTCCTTTCCTATTTCCTCTCAAGCTCTCAGGAACATAGTTCTACCTTCCAACTAATTCAAGTGAAAGTTTCATACCTAAGAAAAGACAGATCCAAGATGACAAGCCCAGCTGGTAATCCATCAGCCTGACTGCTCTCTTCCTAGCTTTACACACCTGCCAGCTTCCTCTGCTACAATAGTACATAAAGTTAACAGGGAGGAAAAAAGCCACAGGTAAGCAGGATCCAAATCTACACCCAGCTCCCTGAGTCAGCCTCCCCACACTGAAACCCAATGTGAAGCAGTTAGGCAGCACAGACATCAGGGTATCAGTATGAGTATCTACAGGTGTCTTCAGTAAAGATTAGACCCCACAGATCTCCAATTTTGAAATCATCAGGAACATGTACAGCTGTAGCAGTGTCACATGAGAAAAATCAGAACACAACAAATCTTCTCAAATATAAGAGGTGCTTTTGTGCTCTAAAAACATGCAAAACCTTCTTGTAATCACCACCACTGAAAATCAGCATGGGAAACACAGAAGAGGATTCCAGATCAATCATTTGGCTGTCCTAAAGAAGTTAGTGAACGGACAACACATTCCTTCGCCTGTAGCAGCATCCCCTTATGTTTTCCTGTGGTGAGGCTTACTCATGAGGCATGAAAGGATACTGCATCATTTGTACCCACCAAGGAACTCAACGAGATCTGTCATTTCAAAACATGCCAGTGTAAGTCATGTCACTAGTTCCACCAGTAAACTCATCACAAGGAAAATGGCCAAAGCCAGTCATCAAATGCTGCCTAAAACAGAATTTTGAGAAAATGAACAATTATCCAATTCCCCTTTGTGAAAAGAAAGTGCTGCAGAGCTGTTCCATATCCCTAGCCAGCTCATAAGCAATTGAACAAGACCACTGTGGTCAGAGCTCTTCCAAGTCCCAGACCATTCTTATGTATGAATAAATGGTATTCAAGAGATGATTTCTTTTGCCTATAACTGGAAATATATGAAAACCAGGCACTAGTACAGCTGCCATGAGAAAGAAAAAGTTTTACATAGAACAACCCTGAAATTAAAACACTTCTAGGTAACATTGAAAAGAATTTCCTCATCCAGCTCCAGATTTGCAAGTGCCCTTTAATCAAAGCTGTTTCTGGTGTTTCTGTGCCAGGTCTCCTCTTACTTTTATAAGCAAGCTTTTCTAAGTTTTTCTTCTGACTTACCTTACTTACTGTCTTAAAGCAGTGTTCAATGTAATTACTAAACTAGTGTTTGAATAGGAAAGTTAAGCTGTTCAAAAGCAAGGCAGGTCTACTAGTTTTGTATTACAAACCAAACATCTGCAGCACAGAAGATATGACAGAATGAATGGTGATACTATGTTCACCAGCATATGCTACTAGAACCAGAGAGAGATTTCTTTTGCTTATTTTCTGTAGGGGGTTTTTTATTAACTATTATTTTTAATTTAAGGAATTTGATTAAAGATCAAAATAGCAGAATTACAGTATGAATCCCAGAACAACACTTACTTGCTACATAATCAGAGGAGCTTACTTTTTCCTTAAAAGTGTCCTGTAGTTTTTTAACAATGCAAACATATTAAAACAAAACAAAACCAACCACAACCAAAAACAAAAGCAGACCATAGTTTCTTATGAGAGTCTGAGAAGAGAAGCAGAAGAGTGTACATGCTCTCCTGTAACACAGCTTTCTTTGGTAATATAAGTTTATTTTCTTATGCTGTCTGGTCTACTCCTTCAGTTTTTGGTATTTTATTAAGAAATACCAACAGTCAATAAATACATACTGCACTCATTTACTAGGAAAACAGCAACATGTGTAAGAAACATTTTAGTTTTGTGGATATTTTTAAACTACCCTACTCAAATTCATTGTGAAATTTCATAACTAATCATCAAATTAGTTTCCTATTCTTTTTGTTATTTGGGCTGTGATATAAACATCAAATATCTCTCTCAAAATACTTTAAATACTAATGAGTAATGAAATATTTTGACAATGACAAAATAGCTGACAAAGACTAACTTGCCTATGATTAGTATAATTACAGATTTAAAGTTGATCAAGTTTAAGCACTCTCTGCAATAGTGTCCTGGTTTCAGGCGGGAGAGAACTGGTTTTGTTTTCAGCAGCCCCTGTGGTTTGGATTTAGTGTGTGAAACAGGGTGATAGCACGCTGATGTTGTTTCCTGCTGCTGAACGATCAAGGACATTTTGCAGTTTCCCAGGCTTTGCTGATGTGCAGGTGCAAACACTTGGGAGAGGCACAGCCAGAGTAGTTGATCTGAACTCGCCAAAGAGAGTGTTCCATGCCATAGACGGCATGGCCGGTGTGAGTGAGGGTCAACCATTGCCCCCTCGCTCTGGTTCCTTGTTCGGTTCGCTTTCTGTTCATGTTCCCTTTTTGTTACCTTATTTTTGTTCGCCTTCGTTCAGGCCTGTTTGTATGTTTGGTTGTTTGTTCCCTCTCTAGCTATCTCTGGAACTTGCTGTTCTGGGATGGCTGAGAGGGAATATTCCTGCTCCCTGCCTGCTGCTCGGGACGGGCTGTATCGGTCCTTGGGTGGTGAGAAATTGTGAATTGTTCGTTTTATATATTCTATTATCCTTATACATTATTAATGTATTTTTATCTTCTCCTTTGCTGTCCTGGTAAAGTGTTTTTATCTCAGCCCACGAGCTCTCTCTCCAATTCTCCTCCTTGCCCTGCCAGGGAGGGGAGGGGTGAGCAAGCAACTGTGTGGTCTGGTTACCATTCAGGGTTAAACCATCACAGCTTGTCATTTCTCTTACATTAGCCATAGTATAGCTAATACAGCCATATAAAGCCATCATCTGTCCTTCCTTTCCCACCTCTGCCTCCCCCTTTTCTAGCAACCCTTGACTGTGTGAATCTTCTGTGCCACTCATACTCATCATAATTCCTCCTTCCGCTTAATTCCTTCTGTTCAGGCTATTACCAAATCATGTGATACATGCCTTCAGCTTCCAACATCTGAGCATCTTCCTCTATTGCTTAATGTCCTGCATCTGCTTTAGCTTCCCCTTCTTTTCACCATCACCAGGCTGCTCTGCCAATCACCTTCTCATTATGTTTGATAACAACTACAGCAATCGCCTTGCCTTTGGCCATACGCTCATAGCCCCCAAAGCCAAAAAAGAACACTGCTCCCAAAACTCACCTTCTTGCAGCACCATCTGACTAGGCCTGACAAGGCCACCAGACCCTAAGGAAACAGGCTAGGCTGCAGACAAATCCTGTTACTGGAAAGACTCCCCTTCTTTTATTCCACCTACACTGTATCTAATAAACATGTGTTTTCTTTCTCTAATATTAAGCAGCTTGGTTCCGTTTGCATTGCAAATTCTTTGGAATAGTGGTCATCCCTCTTAAATATCTAATACATAAGAACTGTTCGTATCAATGAACAAACAAAAAAGTATTTTTAGATATTTAGATAACTTATTCTTCCCCTCTAAGCTGCCCATATGCTCACAGCTCTGGTCACCTTAGAGGACATTTCTATCAGGTGACCACACAGGAACACAGGGCTCTCATAAGCTAGCGGGGTCACCTCAAACCCACAATCACCCACTTCAGTTCAGTAGGGTCCATAGAAAACACACCTCGGAAGCCCCAAGTCACTCCCAGCACCCTTTAACAAACATAAGATGTTCAGTACAAGAAACAGAGTCATTAAAATCATGCACAGCAGAAAGAGCAGGAAAGATCAAGACCTTTGCTGATGCTATAGGCTGCTGCAGCACTAACAGGAAAAAGGGATTGAAATACAGGTTTTAAGTTTCTCCTGACTTCATCTAGAAGCCAAATGCCAAAGGATAATAAAAGTATACTTAATAAGTGAAAAACATGGTAACACCTACTTGCTTTTATACTTTGCCTTTAAAACAAAATTACAAAATCAAAATGTCAGAAGATTAGTTCAAAAAGAACAAAATAAAAACATGCAGATCAGGCCACATATTAACAGCACTGGAGACATTGAGCTCATTGCTTATGAATTCTTTCCTCTATTCCAAAAAGTACTGTTTTCTAAACTTCTTAAAGTGAAAGTTCAATAACAGAATCCTCTTTAGTAGACACCACAGAATCAGAGTAATTCAGGCTGGAAGGGACTTCAGCAGGTCACACTCCTCAATGCCACAAAAAAGCTCAAAACCAAAGAGGGAATGAAGCAAAAAGAAGAACAAGTATCAAACTCACCATGGACTTGATTGATTTCTGAATTCTGAGAAAGAATTTCATCTGCTAATTTCTGAGCAGTTGGCAAAACTTCTGTGTGGTGCACTGTGATCAAATACTGTACAAATTTTTGTAGTTGGTCTCTGTTCATTTGAA
>KL254928.1:29113-54776 GCA_000699545.1 Podiceps cristatus
CCTGATCTGGCTTGCGGATCCGGGATAAAGAGAGTGCCACAACGTGGGCACAGTAAAATATGTCCTTGTTTCCACAGCTACAGGTCACTGAGGTAATCTTGCAACGATCAAAGCTGATAGCTACATTGCAAACAGTTTCTGGCTCCGATTGCATTGCAGGCTCTGTCACTGTGCCACTCAAGTGGAAACCTGTGCGGGGTGGGGGGGGAAGAAAAGAGAACTTAATAACGTAAGTAAAATATTGTATCTCATTATCAATAACCTTTTGTTAACAAAGTCATCATCTATTTCTGATAAATGATATCTCTTAAAGAACTTGCTTTAATTACAAATATTATTTGTAGGTACCCTTTTCACCTCCAATAAAATCAAAGGGGAGTAAAAAGCTAGCTTACAAGCCCTCTTTGCCATTCCATCACAACATTCATAAAAGTTTGATAGTAAAAAAACCATTTCATCTGGTAAACGATGCAGAAGCAGAGCTGCATCTGATTAAGACCAACTACTCCCAGTACCTCTGCAGGCTGGCAGCAATTTTCCAAACCCCAAACCAGGGAGCCTGCAGCACCTACCAGCAAATTCAACCATTCTCTCCATAAGAGGGATGTAGTGCACTCTAGTGGCACAAACCCAGGCCCTAGTCTCAACTCTGCCACTGACTCCCTGATACAAGCCACTTACCCTCTTTGCTTTCACCTCTCCCACCACTGAGCTCCCACCAAAGCTCAGCTTCACCCAAGCGATCCAGTGGGGCAGCAAGGTTTGTGATGCTCTTTGGGGGTGGAAACTGCTGCAGTTACCAATACATAGGTTATCAGACTTGTAACACTGAATGAGACACATGCTCACCAATTCAAAAGTCTGCATTATGGTCCTGTTTTCCACTGAGCGTACTAAAGCACAAGGCAAAAGAGCTAGGTTTTCCTGTGCTGCAAGAAGGTTATGGTATACCACAAAGATGTTCACTTTAGCAAAGATGCCCCTTGTCAACACAGCACCCTGTTGAACCAAGGTCTCAAACTTTGATAGATCAGACTTAAATCCACCTCGGTTTGCCCAACATAAAGAACCAGGTTTGGCTCTCAATACCTTATCACTGAATAGCAGAATGTGGGAGTTTCTTTTGGATTTTAGATAAGCATGACACTGACTTTGGCTCAAGCCAAGTCAGAAGCATAGATACAGGTCAATGTGACTAAATTTCATATGCCATACCAGTATTAGACTTGAACAGACAATGCATATAAAATCTAGGATGGCCACTACAATTAAGGTGCTATATGTTAACTATTTATAATGGAAATAATACAAAACCACACTCCTTCAAAGTCCAAAATTGATTTAGTATTCTTGAAATACCAGAAGAGTATACTGTAGGAAGCAGTATCACATGAAATTTGGGTGGGGAAAAAGAAAGATTGCATACCTCTAGTCCAAAATGTTTTATTTCCAACTGTTTTTTAAAAAACCTCTTCAAGTTACAGGAAACAGAGGAAAATCTCTCATTTTTTCCACTTGTTTACACTGTACATTTTAGAGTGGGTTGTGCAGTCAGCATCACTGTTTGGATTATATTCAACTGCAGTACTTTGATACTCTACCCTGAAGAAGGTTATACGCACACACTAACCTCAACTTTGCAAGAGGATGTTTACCTGTTAAAGTAGTTAAGAGTCAAGGCTGAAGAGGCAGTAAGCTGTAAAGTGCACAGAGAGGAAGGAGGGTGGATGAACAAGCCCAGGTGTACGTGCTGTTCTTGCTTTTGTCTCCACTCAACACTTGCAGAGAAGCCGAGTGGAATTGCCCCTCGCATCATGAGCTCCTCCTGCCTTTCTCTTTGGTTTTTAAGTAGTCATGGCATGCTCCTGTAAGTGCCTTCTCTCAAATACAGGGCATTCGTTAAAACCTAGCCAGTTCTATTTATTTCATGTTAATTCTCAGTAAGTGAAAGTTGTATTGATGGTCCCAAAGAAACTGCGTAAGAGATTTCTGTACATAAAACTGTATCTCATTTTCAAGCTAAAGAAAAGCTCAACACTTGAATATTGAAAGGGCCTGATTGCACCCCTTCCTCCTACCAGTAGCTGAACTCTTATTAATTCCAATAGAAAAAAGCCCAAAGATTTTCTATTAAACCATTAAAAACAAACAAACAAAAAATCCCCAAAAAAACAACCAGCTACTCCAACAATATTATCACTTAATTTGTCAGTATGTAATTCAAGCATTCAAAAAGTTAAAATCTTCCTGGAAAGATGAATGTCTCCAGAAATACGTGAAGTTAACAGCAGGCCTCTCTAAGTTCCTACAGTATTCAGACACAAACACAGCTCCCCCGACCCCGCTTGAGAATTTTTGAGAATTCATGTTACAAGCAACAACATTTATAAACAAAGATCCTGGTCTAAACAATGACAGCACTAATACAGTCAAGTTACCTAACCCACCCTTCTTAAATTAGAGTTTAAACAAAAACATCAGCTGCCCTTGCAGGCTAAAAAGTAGAAGCTCTGTATTAACCATGCTGCAGTGATGTACTATACCTGTAATTATGAAACACTATTTTCCTCCTCTTTTTCTGCTTGAGTTTTTAAAGTAAAAATTTGTTGTTAGTATACATGACCTTTAAAAAGGTTTCAACACACCTGAGAAAATAATTCAGGAAATTTCAGCTCAGAAGCCCTGGTAGGGCTGTTACAATTTAACCCACCAAACATCAAATGTCACCTTCTCCACTGCCGACAACACTGCAGAGTACTCAACAAGGAAGGCTGTTCGCCTCCCACAGACATACCCTAAATCTTTTTTTAACCTAGCCATCTAATATTCTCCAAATAAAGTATGAAAAGTTAGCAGCAGGTAAAAAAAAATAATGCACTGTGCCTTGCTAGAAAGCTTTCACTGGCAGTAACTTTTAGCCTGCCAAGAAGAGAGGTGTTACACACTCTTGGAAGAAGGCAAAAGGAATTACCTGCGTGGGGACTCAAAGATAATGACATTTCTCCACAGATTTAAAGAGCAAAAAAGGTCTCTTCAGCTAAAGAGCTGCAAGCCCTCACTCCAAATATTTCCCTTCAAAGGGAAAATTCCACTTTTACACAAAGTTAGAAAACTTTGTGGTAAACATTTATCCATTCCAAAAAAAAAAACCCAAAAAAAACCCCAACAACCCAAGAACACTAATGTTTCACTTTTAAACTAAAAACTTCATTCATTATCTGAAGGCAACAAAAGAGTTGCAGGCAGAAAAGCATGTGTTTGCTACAGAAGCTATTTATAGAGCAGGCATGTTTCACCTTTTCCCTTCAGCTGCTGCAGTTCAGAATATTTTACTGTTTTCAAACCAGCACGTGACCAGTAATTCAAGCTCTGCTGACATTTTCAATGCACAGAGGCTTTGCATTCTGCAAAAATGTGTTCAGAAAAGCAGTTTGAGCATTAAGGCAACATTATCAAATGAAGTTGTTTTACAAACTAATTTTGCTTCTGTAGAACACTCACCTCAAGTACACCGCCAAAAGTTTTTTAATGGGCAAAAAATGGCATTTCAGCTGCTGTATCTTTGGAAGGGAACCGTGCCAAAGTGCATCAGGAGGAAAGCATTAAGAAGTCAGTGAATTTTACAAAGTAATTTTTGCCAAAAATCTGTTTGACAGCGTCTGATCCATTAACTAAAAACATTCTGGGACTGTAAAGCTGCCTCATAAATGAAAATTCACTTTACTACAGTGCAGTATTTGCCAGCACAAGTATATATGCTTGTCATAAAAAATAAATACTTTAGAATAAAACAAAAGAAACTTCAGACTGTAAGGCACTGAAGAGGAGAAATGATGGAGGCATGTGGAGAAGCAGCAGCAAGTCAGCTTTTAGTTACTCAAAAGCAAATTGTGAAACAGTGAGCTCTACCAACCCAATGGAATAAACAGCAAAGTTACTGCACTAAATAAGCATCATCAATGACATCTCACAAGCTTAATTCATTCCTACTGTTGCCCTGTATTACAAAGCATCTTCCTCAATACACCCAAGTCCAAAGATGCATCTAAAAAAGACAGTGACCAAAATGAACAAAACCTATCATCAGCACAAGGAGTCATGTAAAATGTGGGGGAGGAAGCAAAAGTTATGCTGAGATTATCTGGTGGTGTGGTTCACGGAAATAAAACAAGAGTACAATACAACTTTTAAATTAACTATAAATAGTAATTCAGACATTTGCTTTCTTTTTTTGCAGTAATTTAGTATTCAAAATTCTAAAATGTTCTTGTAGACAAAGGAAAAAAGAAATTAAAAAACCTTTCATTCAAGGGGAGCCACATCCATTTGTGATTCAGTCAACAATACAGCAAGCTATTTTGAAGTTTTATCTGAAAAAAATAATTCTTTCTTCAAAAATACCAATAACATGACATCAAACCAAACACATTACCAGCTTAAAAAATAGCAGGCTGTTCTTGTGAACATACAATAACAGTACCTGAACAAAAACGTTACTAACATAATGCAAACCTGCATTGCATATATTACAAATATATCTTTGCTGTCAAGAATTCCAGTGGCTAAGAGAAAAAAAAAGTTCACACAAAGCTTTGATTGAAATGCAACCATACTTCACCATGGGTATTGCTTATCCTTTACAGAAAATACAAAAGTGTCACAACTGAACTACAGAAACACCCTAAAGCTCAAAACCCAGCATTTTTGAATAACCTCTGCCATGTACCTTTTGAGAGCACCATGCATGCCTCATCCACCATGCACACATTCTAAAATCAGGAAATATGCTAGCAACTGTATTTGGAAAATGGATGTGTTCCCTAACGTTGATTTACTGACCCTTTTTCCAAGTAGTTTACAAAACCCATATATACTCTCCTAGTCAGGAAAACTCATGAGCTGTTTTACATTCACAGAAGAAGAGACCAGCAGATGAGGTTACTTAGAGATGAAAAAATGGAAAAGTTTGTTCTGGGAGCTGGAATCTTCAGTGTGTAAGACCTATGCAGGTAACTTTACGCTGGTAATCAGAATCATACCCTCTATCTTTAACAGTCATTTAAATTAACTTGCAGGCCTACCAGCTAAGATTTATTCAGACTACTATATTACTTAGCAAACACATAATGACTGTGTAAAGTGAGAAACACCTCTGCTTCATCTTGCCTACCAAACAACAAGATGAAATCCTTATGGAAAGTAATTCCAACTATGCCCATTAGCTATTTTTTCATAACTTAGATCAGTAGTTGCATTTTTTCCCAAGACAAGCAAAAGTCTAAACCATGTTTACCTCATTCAAATCTTGTCTTTTAAGAAGTGGTTTTCCTTTAAGATGGCAAAGTAGTATCCTACATTCAATTCTGTCTGAACTCTGGAACACTCTAAAAACATATCAACACCACACTTTGAAATTATTATGAAGTCAAAACTTTGCATGCCACCACTCAGCCTCAAGCTAATGTTAACAGCCTATTTATAAACCAGAGAAAACATTGATTTGAAATGGAAAATACTTACCCATCGTACCTTAAACATGCTGGTACAAAGGTAATGAGAACTGGAAAAAAAAATTAACACTAGCAGCATGTTTACTATATGTAATGAATGCACAGCCACCTACAATAAAATTGGCATTACCACTGCACCCAAACACTAACAGAGGACCCATCACAAACAACCACCTAGATTTCACAACACCCTTTCATAAATGCAATAGTCAGGATTTTGTATTTCGGGACTGTTGCAAGCAAGAGAGAGAGTGGAAGGAGCATTAAATAACTCCATGCACACACACCACTGACAACTTGAAAGCTCACTACTGCTGGCACACATCCAAGAACATGCATGCTGTAACTGTGCCAGGCTAGTGACTTCAGCAGCAAGATTTATTTGCCCCAAAACTGAGAATTCAACAGTTGTATTTAAAAAAAAAAAAAAATCCTCCAGGACTTCCTTCATCAGCCCAAGCCTTTGAGTCTGTTCAGCCAATTACATTCATTAGACAGAGGCCTCCACCAGACTCCTCAAGCCAAGTCTGATCACATCTCTGCTGCTCAAAAGCAGCTGCTTGTCCTTGTGGTCCAAGAAGGGGTCATGGATGACTGTGAATAGGATAAATCCATCCAGGTTACTCTTCCCAAAACAGGAGGAAAAGCTGTTCAAATGGCAAGTAACACAGTAAAATGCCTTCCCCTGCCCAACAGCTGTATAAAATCTGCACTGTTTTAGGACAGACTGCAGCAACTCATGCTGTCTGGAGGTGGAGGCATTGATCAGAACATGCACCCCATGAGCATGGCCATAGGGTCCCTCAAGATTTCACTACTAAACCTGTGGTTAAACAACTTGCAGCCCACAGGAACCCTACACAAACTACTGAATGACATTCCCACCATCACTGCTCACAGCCTTGGATCACATCTCTGCAAAATCTGAAAGTCATCTGCACTCCAACTCATTTAATATGGATACAATCAACCCCATTTTAGGTGTTTGTAGCATTACCTTCATAGGCAAAGCAAAAGCAGCATCTCTCTTATTTGTGCATAATCTAAAAAATGCCTTGTGGAGAGCAGTAATATAGAACTCTACCTCTAGAACAGTGATGCTCAAATTGTGATCTAGGATGCTATGGCAAAAAATGTTCATGGCTCACAAAGCAGAAGCAGAAAGTCTCTTCAATTAAAGGCTTAACAAGTGGGGTGGGTTCTTTTTAAATCAGTTTAAAACAAACTTTGCTGCTCTGTGCTAAGAGTTCAACAGCTCCGCTCTCAGTACAGCGACAGTAAAATAAATACAAAAGAAATCTCAGGGTGAGCCTAGAAACTCTGAAGTTGGTAGGCAGAAAGTACAGTTTGCTGTTAGACACCAGCAGACAGAAGATTTAGATATACGAGACATTCTTTCTAATAATATACCCCAAAGAGATCATGTGACAGCTATTAAAAATATCAAGAATGCTGAAGAAATCGTAAACTTTGCAGAACATGGGCAAATCAACATTTTATGATTTATGACGCCTGGAATATAGCAAGCCTCAAACTTCTGAGGAACACTTAATAGGCTATCTGAGCTAAGGGAAACCAGCTGGATCCATCATACAGTGGCTTACAGCAGCAAAAGTGTAAATGAGAGTCATCAAAACTACATTGGTGCTGAAAAGAAACTGAACCTTTCAAAACAAAGGGTAAGGGAAAAAAGGTAATTAATTCTCTAGAAAGTTGCTAGAAGTGGAGCTACTCCAAAATAATTGAGCTTTTAACTAACCACACTGCCTAGACTGTTCAACTGATGTACATTAAAATGTTTATAAGTGAATTGTAATGGAATACTAATGTAGGCCAGCACTAGACTCAAGTTTACATTCAGCCATTAGGGTTTTCAGAGGCTGGAAACAAGAGGTTGATACAGATTACTACTCTACATTTAAATTTTGATAAACAAACCTTCGCTCTGCTGGTGAACTTCACAAGCCCTTGGTTTTTTGGAAAAGGGAACAGACTGAGACAGCAGAATGTGCCAACAGTCTGTAAGGATCTGTGCCCCGAGAGTATACTGAGGGTGTCCAAGAACAAGGACTGATAACCAGTCTTTAGAGGATCAGTACAAAGACATTTCTTGCTAGCTTTTAAAGAGGAATTTGCTTTAGTATGGTGAGCAGAAGCTGGCATCCCTCCCACAGGAAGCAGAGATTCATCCCATAGCCCAGGGTATCTATCTCCCAAGGTGATGCCATTTCAGCATTTACTGCTACTTAGTTTGCACATCACAACATCTGCAGGGAGAAATTATGCTTAGTTGCTGCAGCACAAATATAAATATCGAAAGTGGGAAAGTGACTGCAAATGAGGAAGAACAACAAAACCAAATTCAAATTAAACCTCCTGCTTTCATTAAAATATCCTTAAAGCAATACAACAAGAAATAGGCTGCTCTTATATTCATAAAAGTAAATATTTAGAGACTATCAGTTATTTTAAGCAACTTAGAAGATGCCTTGCCATTTTTTAAAATTATTATTTATATTCTTCTTGCTAAGAGGAGACTTTTCCATGTCATATGTCTACAGTTAAAGGCTTACCTTCAAATAAGAATCATCTGTCTCCACCAAAAGGAAGTAACAGAAATTAAATCATCTGAGCCTGAAGAACACCTCCACCAAGACCTGCTCATTTTTAAGGGATTAAAATAGAGGAAGAATCCACGCTAACAAGTTTTTTGTTGTTGTTTTCAAATTTCCTTCTGCCAGTCCAACCAGATCTCTGCTCTTTTCACACTCTTCATTGCTGCTACCACATGTCCTTTGCTTATGTCACACAGGCTGCATCAGCTTCACTAAATCATCTTAAGCTAGGGTATATCTTCAGCTTACTTTGTACAGTGCCCCTGTAACACTCCAACATTGCTTGGCTTTCACAAACAATTACTAGCAGCAGTAAGTCTTAAAATGGGTAGCATTAGGAGGCTCAGCCTAGCTACTTCTAAAAAGCCCCAAATGTAAACTGGAGAGAAGTTGTCTACATGGCTTTTCAAAGACAAATTGAATTCAACTAACATAGACCACAGAACAGCACAGAGCTTCATCAGAAGATGGGTGAAAGCAAGGACAAACCTTGAAAAATTACATTCTGCTTGACTCATAACACTGTTTTATCATCAGGAAAAACTGCTTGCTCATCCTCTTGGTAAGGGCTTGGTCAAACTCCCACTGATTTTTTTAATGGGAAGTGGATAAAATCCTAAAAAGCAAGACAACAGCAATCACTGATATAAACTTGGGAAGATATTTTTAAAAGATTAGAAAATGACTACTTCCTGAAAAAAGTGTGTCTGGATTTCCACAGCCATACTTACGTGTGGGAAAACCCAGCACAGGATGTCTGAAACACAGGCATCCTACCGTAAAAGGTATTTAAGGTCATTACAACAGCACAAAACATTTAACTGATTCAGTAATTTAAGATTGCACTCAAACAGTTCAAGTTTAAGCTATACAAAGTGCAAGCCAATATATTTTGAAACTAAACTGACCTTCCATCAGGAAATGTTATACTTGGCCTAAAAGGGGAAACTGCCACTCCCATTTCCATTACTAGATGTGGAATGCATCATTTTCTTTTGTTTAAAAGGGGGAGGAAAAAAAAGAGATCAATGCTGTACTTGTGACAAATGGACCCTTTCTTTACAGCTATGATTCTATTCTTCCACTCATATACTAAATATTCAAACCCTTAACTCTTGGCATTTACAAATTTTTTTATTACTTTAATTTTTTAACACGTGTCAGTCTATTACTGCAAGAGTCGGGATGTTCACCAGACTCGTTTTATTCATAATCAACATGGAAGAAAAAAAATGTTTTTAAGCATAGAAACAACAGTCACTACGTAGGACTTCGGGAGGGGCCCAGTTAATTTTCAACAGTAAATTCTACAAGATAAATGTTTTCAGCAACTTCCTCTGGTCACCAGAGCATTACAAGGGTTTCCAGCAAAAATAATGAAGAACAGCGTAGTATTTCCTGACAAAGCAGCAGAGAAAAAGCCACTAAAACCATAGTGTTGAAAGAGTTCCAGGATGAAAGTCTAAAAAACCACCAACATCACAAATGAGTCACTCTTGCATGGTGGAAGCCAGCATCAGGGGAAGCATCTTTTTCTAGCTATCCAGAGCTAACTGCAGTGGAGCCCCAAAGGCAGACTGGAATCCCAAGGAACTATCATAATAACAATAAAAGTGTTTAAAAAAAGGTCATGCAAAGGTCACAGACATCAGAATATCCTTGATAACACTGGCACACATCCTAAACCCACACAAGTGGACATAATGTATGAGATGTCAAAAAAAACACCACAAAAGGTTTTTGTTCAGTTTTTCCATTGCTAGACTGTTGCAAGGCTTGATCCTAATTCACTTCTCACTGTTCCAATTATCACTCGATGAAATCAAGTCAACATACAGAAGTCCTGGCTAGTGCACCCCACTGTCAAAAACTGGCTGATAAGGCTCGCCATACTGTACGCCTCCATATAGACTTCACCACCTCTTTCCAGACATGAGTTGCAGAATGAACAGGATTCATGTAAAAATGGATTTTCAAAGGCACAGACAATTTTGAGTGTAAGTTGCTCACATATCTTTTTATATTTATAAAATATAAGCATCTCTTAGTTCAAACAAAAAATTATGTACCTTCCCAGCTCCTAATTTCTTGGCATGTCTGATTTCTGGGAACTGCATGCACAGCAAGCACTTGGAATAAGGAAAAAAAAAAGAGGAAGACCATTCTAAGCTTTTGAAGAAAAAACAGATGTTTACAGTAACTCCGAAACAGATGCAGGTAAAGAGAGTGAGTTCCCTTTGCTGGCAGAAAAGCTAAAGAGAAACCATGCCTCTCACATCAGTTGTTGATAGTATTACCAATGGTTAAAGACTGTTTTCTGTCTTAGATTAGATTAAGATTAAATTCAGCAATATACTGGACTATTACATCATAACATTGCCACCTGCCTAAGGTTGTGTAGTCACAGTGCACTTAACCAGCAAGACAGAAAAAAGATGACATATGAATTAGTTTTCAGTGTTGCCCAAGGTACTCAGATCAAGACACTTGCTAGCATTTGTAGTTCTCCATTACACAGTAAGAAAGGCAGAAACAGAACAGAGTTAAGTTCTGTATCTAGCCTCTGTTACAACGATGAACCACCATAAACTGAAAACTGGGCCTTTAACTTTTAACACTGTCAATATCGCAGCTCTCATCAAAATAAACTTAAATATTTCAAAGTCAGGTTCCTTACATCGGAAACTGCTGATTTATTTTCTTTATACTTCAAACCATTCAACAGCAATTTAGAGTATCTAGAAATAATGCTCTCAGTCTTGTCCCCTGCAACAACATCCCTATCCCTTTCCACAAATCTCTCCTGTTCTCTCTCAGCAGAGTAATTTGAAGGAAGCAGCTGGGTACTATGCCAGAGTTGTTTACTTTTTAAAAATAAAATGACATACCAAAAAAAAAATCCATCCCCATCCTCTTCAGACAAATGGGAAGGAAAAGAACTGTTTAACTAGCATCATACTTCCAGAAGGCTGACTTTGATTTAGGTTATTTTTATCTACTGAGAAATGGTTTAAATAGATCACTCACTATATACCGCAGTAGATTAGGCTATGTAGCAAGGATTACTACTCCCTAACATCTGGTTTTTCCTGTTTACTCAGTCAAACAGGAGGCTTCCTCCTCTGATAAGGAAACCAGCTATCAGGAGCTGCAAGCATTATCAGCCATTTCCTTAGAAGATCTGCCTTTCCTCTCTGCAGTCTGAATCTCTTGATGAGACCGTGATAGATGTCCACATGGTATCTCCTGCCCTTCTTAAATTATCCAAGCAAGTCTTAGAAGTTCAGATTCTCTGACCTAACTTGGTGCTAACAAGCAATGATGAAGTTCTAAAGTTAAATGGCATCACTTTCCTGCATAAATATTTGAACATCAGACCAACTATTTTCAAAATACTTTAAAAACACAATAGTATCAGTAATGAACCTAAAATACCCAAAGCCTGTTGGTCTCTGCTTACTCGGCAAGAAAACCCCCCTTCTCAGCAAGACAGTGCCCATGAGATGGTGCAAGTGCCAGATTCAGTTGTGAGCTGAATCTTCCAGTGTGTGACATACATTAATTCAACCAACAAGCATCCTCAGGTGCTCTGAAACAGGGATGAGGGAAAACACTGCTCACCTTTACATTACCAATTCTCCTGCATGCTTTTGCTTGTTTTTATTTCATGTTGGTTGCACCAAAAGAAGTAAAAACCAAGACAACCACCATCTCAGAAGAGACACTGAAACCTATAACCATCTCACCCCAGCAACGTGCACTTCACACGCCTGCCTGTCTGCTTGCAGCAGTAATTCCTCAGTTTGAACACAAAGTAACAGATGAGCATCCCTCTTTATGAATTTACCCCCAAGAGCTCAGAAATGTTGCTCCATTAAAAGCACATCTCAGCGCATCCTGCTGGTTCTGGCTGCTGGTATGCTCTACCCCTCCCCGATCCCCTCCAGTCTCTCATGGACCATACAGCTGAAATTAGCTATTCATTACATGTGAAGGAGTCTCACATGGTGCAGCACCCTGCTGCTAGAGACTGCTACTTTACGTGGCAATTTCACAACTACAGCATCTGCTACCTTACTAATATGTATATTTAATGCCACTGCATAATGTGCAGAATTATATGCTGTTCATTGCCTGTTTGTTCAGATATTACGTACTCTTAAGTAGCATTATTCCTTTTGAAAAATGTTGTACTTTTTTATTAGGCCTTCTCCCTGGTGTTCTTTGTAGGGGCAAGATAACCAAACATGACAAGCTTCTGGTCTACAACTACTAATATAATTTAGGTTACTTCCTGTGTCTCACTCCTTAGTCTATAGTTTTACATTGCTTTGATACGAAAGGAAGCAGAAAGGGAATCATATCTCAAAAATTGGTGGGGAACCTACTCCGGGCTATTCTTGCCACTGTAAATGTAAATACTTGTATTAGAGCAGTTGCCTTTGCAACAGATTTTATTCTTTCTACTAGAGGACACTCGAAGCAGCAATATTAAGTTTTATTACATACAGTTATTAACCATTTCATTCACAATAGTAAAATACCTCAGAGGAATGAAATCAAAGTTTTAAACTAGAGAAGAAAGGTGTTTGGAGTGAAGTGTCAGACCAGCACATGTCATTCAGGAAAGACTTCAATATGCTCCCATGCCAAATGTCATCTCAAAACGGTGTCACCAACCCTCCCTGCACCTAACTCAGGGAAAACTGATTGTGAACATGGTTATTTGAGATGACAAATGACTGTCCATCTAGTCTAGAAGGCAACGAGCACTAGCTTGTATGCTTCCTATCTCAGATTTTGACTTCAGTTACATACTTCCAAAGCAGCCCAAGTAAAGGTAATGAATCTACTCCACATTACTGAAGTGATGCCCTCTGGAAACACTACTTTAAATCTGCTTTGGAGCAAGTGCTTATCTGCTCTCTATTGGAAGGCCAATGTAATGCAAGGCAAAGGAGATTCCAATATACTTGCCAAGAACAAGCTTTATCTCAACTAGACGCCCAGGATTATGCAGGCAGACATTTGCTCCAGAATTAGTTTTCAGATCATTTTGATGTCAGGAATATTTTGGGGCTATGAAAACACTGAAGTATCCCTGCAGGCTGCTTTAGGATGTTAGGAACAAAATCCCACCTGGTCCCTTCCCCTTGTTCCAAGCAACAAATAGATCTACGGATGAGAAAGCAGTGGCAGAGACAACCCTTGTTGCCCAGACAGAGCCTTGATCTAGTCTCACCTGCTATGAGCATGCGATGGTCAAATAGCCCATTGTTTTCATATGAAAAGATGCCCAAGGCTTTCCCCTCCCTCTTTCATTCCTGGGGTCCAAATGACTCCATTGGACTGGGCCTTTCTGCTCGCCTAACACACACATCCAAATACCGCCCTGAGAATTTTGTAAAGCAGAGCATCACCGCACTGCCTGACAGTGTAGAGAAATAAGCAAGCTGAAGCAGGTTGCTGCCTGTTACGCATCACTGATCAGAGTACAGACTGCAGATGCTGAGAAGACTGTACCAGGGAGAAACTGCAGAAGGAAAGACCAACGTCCCCCCACCCCTCCAGAGTTCACATGCAATCAGAACAACAGGAAAATTGAAAGTTCATCTTCTCCCAGTTTGGATGTGCTCAAGATATTATATAAAGTAACAAGAATATTTTAATCTTTTTTTTTTCTTGTTACAGGAATATACAAAGCCTCTCTTTTTAAAGCAGTAGGCTGTTCAACAGATCAATACCTCTCAAGATGAGGAAATGGTGAGTTGATCACTGAGGAAGGTCCATCACACCTACAGAAACCTATGAAGCATATAAGAGCAAGCAGAGTCATTTTTCAAATGAGCTATGCCAGATTCAGAACAAATAATTTTATATATTTTTTTTTTTTTCTGCCATCAAAGGACTATTTAACAAAGACAACCTCCTTGTAGTCCACATGAAGAGAAGCAATCTGAATACCAAAATCATGAAGTGGAACCAAGACTCTTCTAAAAAAAACCTGATATGTATTTTTTTTTTTTTTATTATTTGTCTACATAAAATTCATGAAGTAGAAAATGGAACTGTTACAATCTACTTTAGAAAATTTAACATGCTTTTAAAATACTCCTGCCAGAGGTAAACAGGCCAGAAAAAAACCAGTTATTTTCTTTTTAAGAGTAGGTATGCCACAGTCCACACATTTTGTTTTGAAAGGTGATGTTTGCTTTTGCATGAGAGGGAAATGCAAACTCCAAACCTAGACCATGAGAAACAAAAGACAGCTGAAGAAACCACCTTTTAAAAGCAAGATAATGCTCCACTTCTAGAAAAAGCTAAGCAGTTGTCCATGATACCAAGAGATGTAACCTTTATATTTTCTCTTCAGACTTCCAAATAAATGAACACTAGAAATAATGCTTGCAGCTTTTCCATTTCAGGTGAGTTTCAGGGATTTTGTTTTTAATCTAGCTGTCCCTGCAAACAAGGGAATGTTTAAATGAACTCATTTTTATAGTCAAAGTGTTTCTGAAGACATTTGAAGGATCTACTGCTGCAATGAAATGGTGGCTTAGTAAGAGAAGGAATAATTACTTTAAAGACATTCTACAATTTGATCAGTCCAAAAGAAATACAACTTCTATTATTCTTTCAGAGTTTATACTGAAATTAGGAGTAAAACTTACTGAAAATGAACTACTTAGGCCAAATGAACTACCAAAGGCCCTGCTGTAAGGAAGTGCTTACTCCAACACTCGCACACCGCACGCCGCTGACCCACTCCACCACCACTTCAAAGGGCAGAGAAAAAGCTCCCAGCACACCAGAGGCAGTTTGCTAATGTTTGCATCACTAGAGTATTATTTATACTCATAATCCACAAAAATCATCTGTGCTGGTGGGGAAATGGGAGGGGTGAAATCTGTTTCTCCCTTTCTTGTGGATTGCACAGGGTCATGCTGAGGAAAGGCAGAGAAGAGACAGCAGGATGGCAGTGGGCTAAGCCATGGCAAGGCTGACGGCAATCCTGGAGGAATGCCTGTGTGACACCCAGCCTCTCCCAGTCCCAGCGGACAGTCAGGCTGCAGTTGCCAAAACCTGCTTCCTATCTGCAGCACTCTGAAAAGCAGAACTTTGTATGTAAAGAGCTTGCCGGGCAAACTGACCCCCCCCAGATGCGAAGGATGTCTAACACCAGCAGTCGGTGAACTGCAAGCAAAGAGAGGAAAAGAGCCCCTGATGCTGCTGGAGTAGAACCTGTGAGTAATGTCTGCTCCAAGGAAGAGCAGGGCATGAGAAGCAGGCAGTCTAGACAGGATGGGGGGTGCGGGGGTGTCCCCGGCTTGTTTGCTTCAACTGTTTCACAGTGCAGAATTTTCCCACATCAAAAGGCTGGAGAGGGCGGGCAGGAGTAGGGAGGGAGAGAGGGGAAGAGGCAGGCAGCCTTACAGGAAGACTTACTCCATTCCACATTTTTTAATAAAGAAAGAAGTCTGCCACCATTTATTGATGATACTTACTTTGTGTCTTAGAAAGGGTTATTTTGCTGCTTAAGAGCTCGAGGATCATATTTTCCCATAGCTGTGTCACCAAGAGCTGGATCCGATTCATTATCGCCCAATAAATTTGACGGTGGCTAAGTTGATGCATAGAAGATTCAAGCCTAGTCTATAGCCTACTTTTAGAAACTAGGCAAACCCACTAAGCTGACTATTTTAATACACCATGGTAAACAATTACCCAACACATTAAAAATATGGAAAGAACAGAGTACTCGGGGCATCCATACCCTGCAAGGAAACTTACCTTTCTTCCCTCAACAGCAGTTCCCCAGTCACAGCAGCTAAGTACTGAGTTTGAATCTTTTGAGAGGGAGGATGGAATGGAGTAAGAGTGAGAAAAGGACCTATTAGAAAAATTAAGCCTTCATGAAACCAGAAATTATTTGAAACATAGTATTTAATGGTTGTTTAAAATATGTATAACTAGGTTTGGAATAGTTATCGTGATTTAGAGCAGGAGCACATCTGTTTATGTGTAAGTAAATACAGTGTGACAGCAGTTTGGATCATCTATCAGAAAGAATCAACTGCAAGTTTAATAAGGATTATTTGTATTCTACATAACAGTCTATTTGTTCTTTCAAGCCACTGCAGTGATAACACATTTAAAGTCTTCCACTGTGTACTAAATCTAAGGTACCTAGGCAAAGCACAGCATATTCCAGTTGGATGCTTCCCAAACCATATCACTCAACTTTTAAATATTACTGCCATCTGGCTACTAGGCTTTGTTTATCAAAACAGTAGCTGTGCGCACATTTCTACAACAGCTGTAGTCAAAAAAATTTAAGTAATGCCATTTGGTTAAGTTACAACTCACATTAAAAATGTGAAAATCCTCAAATAATAAAATAGTTACCAGTTACCATTTTACCTAGAAAAATTTAAATACATGTAGCTTTGCGTTTTGCTTTAATGTTCTTTAACAACTCATTTCCTGGCTACACTGGCACAGGAAAGAAGTAACAGCGATTGAAGAACGCGTCAAGAGCAGAGTAAGTAGACTTGTATTATCTGTAATTCACTTCTGGATAAGCACTGGTGCTACAAAAGTACAACTTGGAAATGCTGTTAACACTAGTACCTCTGGTTGTTCTTAGGTTACATAGCAAATCACACAACCCTCTCAAAGAGACCCCAAAACTGTTCAAAGGCTGAAAGCTCTGATAAATTCCACGGACTCTTCCCAGTGTCTGGGTCACACTAAACAAAATAAATATTTCAATTATGACTAATCTGAAACAATGCACAATGAAAGCTGGGGAAGTCTTGGGAGCAGTGGGAATATTTAAATTGGAAAAGAGCCTGTGGGTTTTTTTCCTATTCCTAATTACAGCACATTGTATTAATCAGGCCTGGAAACCACAAACCCAAGGCTCTTTGCAACCAAGTTGTCATGGCAGCACAAAACACAACTCAAGGCCAAACAGGTGAAGAATCATTTTCAACAGCTTACTGTGGGGATATCTTATAGGTGTATGTCATATAGAGGAATTCCTACCTTTTAAAAAAGGCTGTGGCCTCAGAGTGCAGATAAACCTTGGCTGGATAAATGCCAGTGATAGTGTAATTACAGCAGAGGTTTTTTTAAAGTTCTGCTGTGCTTAAAACCTTGCCTAAAGCTCCATCCAGACACTTACTCATTTCTGAGTACTCAAATAACCCAATATAAAAGAACCTAGCAGTTGCTTAAAATATGCAGAACTAGAATTGAAATAGTTGTACCAATTCAAAGCAAAAGCACATGTGTTTGTGTGCAAGAAAATAGTCTGACAGCAATTTGGATGAACTACCAGAATCAACTGCAAACTTAATAAGCTATGGGATAATTAACAAGCGTTGTTCGTACTTATGTCAGTCTGTTGAGCGATGTGCTGTTGGCCCAAGTTTTCCACCAGTAACTCTGTATGAGTTTGGTACATGCATATGCATTTCTTGTGGCAGTCACAGCTCTCTCCTAGATCTGAATGAAGACTGCAGACTGATAAAGTGCTTTACAATCCAGAACAGCTCTACAGGCTAATTTTGCCGACACTATAGAAGAAGAGTCTTTGTTCTCATCCAGAGACCAGAATTATGTGCCCTACAATTTGTTTGTCAATGTTTTAAAGAATTCAGTATTTTTGGAAGCAATAATTAGACTTTTACTTTTGTTTCTCCTCTCTAGGAGATAGCTAGGGATCAAACCAAAAATTTTTAGAAAAAATATGTATACACATTTGATTCATAAGCAATCAAAAAACCCAACACCACATGATTATGTGATAAAGTCACAGGGAAACGGGGAGTCTGTCAAAGTAGAATACCTTCACAAACGGATCCTGAAGTGCCAGAGAAATCACCATTAGGGGTTATATATAAGCCATCTACTAGGCCAAAAAAAGAAACTAAAGAGGTATTTTCTGTTCTTCCCATTTTAAACAAAACAGCTTTGAGAAGATCATCTAAAAAGAAAAGTTGGAAGGAACCACATTAGCTTTCCTCCATATTTTTATAACATACTGCATTTTTCATTCCTAAGGTAAAATAAACCCTATGATAAAAAATTCAAGTAACCAAATATTAATGAACATGATCCTGAAATTTTATAATACTGCTCAGTGACATATGACCAGTGCCTGCCTCCTCCCATCTAGCTGGGAAACTTAAGGCAGGACCATGCTTTAGACAGACAAAGCCAATACAGGTTATACGGCAGAACATGCCAGGGAAATCTCTGAACATGTAAGTAAGAGAGAATATAGTGAACAACTAAAGGACGTCTTTCCATTTCTAAAGTTTGAACAAATTCAAGAACTGTATATTCCTTTTTTTAGATGCAGATGAACAAGTGAGCAAAGACAAAAAAATATAGATTAGGTGAAGATAAACAAGATACAAGAACTGCAACACCAGATTACTACTAACTTTACTTACTGTCTAGAGAAAAAGTTTACTACTGTGGTGCTTGCTTCAGAAACATGTCACTCCAAGAGATTAATTTCAGACACTACAAGCATAGCTGGCAGGGAAGAATGGTATTCAAGTACAAAATTTAGTTTACCTTGTTGGAAAAGGGTAGCAAAAAGAATGCATTACCTTGTATAAAGACATATTCATTTTAGATACTGCCTTAAATCTTCCACCCTGACCTTTTATGTGTTTCTTTTATCTGGTAAATCTGATACTGATGGAGAGTTGGCACTGATGCACTAAGTGTTTTTCCTGTGTGTACAGCACATACTTACATACAGTTCCAGTCTCGATTAAATCCCTAAGAGCTAGAAAAACATTCATATTTAGTTTTTAAATCTCACCTCCAAGGTGTATACAGCAATCTAAACACTTAAATGAAAGGTTTAAAGAAGTGGTGGTGGTTTTATTTCTCTCCTCCTCCATCTCCCCCCTACTCTTCAGTTTCGTGACAACAAGAAACCCCCTTTTAATCCTCCCCTCAGCTTCTGACCCACACCTAACCACTTTTCCAGTGCTAAGTAATACCAGCCGGGGTAGCCATGGATGAAAGCATTATTCACTTGCCCTGGGCTTTGGGAGCTGAAGTCTATGGTTCAATTTGCACAGGTTGTCTACATTCCATCACCATCTCTCTCCAATGATGCATACACATCTAAATTCAAATGTAGCACAGGCCAAAGTTTAATTTAATGTTGTTGAGAAGAGGGAGGCAGAATTGTTTTGAAATTCTCCCTGAAAAGCAGCCTGTTGTATTAGAACAAAGCGGCTTGTTTCTATCGTTCCTTTGACAAGTTTGGGCTGGTTAGAAAGGTCATTTATGCCTCAAAGCATCAAATTAACATTTGAGGACATGAATTTTAAAAATGGCTATTTGCTTCTGCTCTCTGAATTGCTAATGATTTTTCCTAAAAAAAAAAAAAAAAAAAAAAAAAAGGAGAAAAAATAAAAAGACATAGCCAGACCCAAAAACGAAAAAGAGCCTTTTCCTCAGGCAAACTAGACATTGATTTTATGTCTCTGTCAGGACAAGCTGACTATATCTTAATTAAACCTCAACAAATTAAGCAGGTAGTTGAAATAGTGTCAAACAAAAACACAGTTTAATTACTGAAGAAATACTTTTTGGCATATCATACACAACTTTCTCCCTTCCCTCCACACAGGCACGCTCCAATATTCACAACATGAAATCCTTACTAACAGCAACAGCTTCCAAGCACACTCTGCACTGACTTGCAATTGTTAACACAATATTGCTCATCTTGCTAGTCCTGATTTTAATAAACTGTGTCTCTACTCATAACACAAATACAATTATTTATAAGTGTTGGGGTTTTTAAAAGAAACAAACAAAGCATATGTGCTTTTAAACTAGATAACCATAAGTATTTGGGACCAGGTTCTCTAACATTAGGCCTTCCACTCCCCACCTCTGAAAGCACCTGTGGTTTAAATCAACCTTTCACAGCTGGCATTGGCTACACTAAGAACTGCATTTCTCTGAAGACCTTACAAGCTTACAAAATATTTTCAAAAAATGCAAATATTCTTCAAAAACAACCAAGCTGAACTCAAATTATTCCAAACAGGTTCAGTTTGCACAAAAGCTCATACCTGATAACTTGCTTTCTCCAGCTCTCCAAAATCTGTTTGGCTACATTGCATTCATTCCCCCTCACAGTAGATGGAAGCAGGAAGACAAACTGCAGATCATGTTCCCTGCCACATGGAGGTCTTTGGCTAAAAAGACTAAATTTAGGCAGTAATTCCCAAACAATAGCACCACCAGCTCAACTCCAGCAGCCTGCACAACAGCAGCTGGCAGAGCCAGTGCCAACAAAGTTGTTTCAAAGAGGTGGGGCAGCAGAAGGAGCCCAAGGTAGTGCACACACAAGATGTTTATACTGGCAAACTCCCTGGGAAATGCCCCCACTTGCCAAAAAGAATCACACAGAATTCACTGGGAATTAGTTTTTAATGCTCCATTCAATGGGAAATTTGTATTTACAGAGAACAAGTCACATTCACCATAAAAACTTTTTAAGAACTGTCCAAACTTTGCAGTCAAAAAGAACCTCTCTTCTCTTTCAGGGACAGAACTGTTCCAGATTCAGCATCCCTAACAGCTCAAATTATCTATTACCAAGTGTAACAATTCACTTCCAGCCATGGCAAAACTCACAGAAACTCTTACACTGCTCACCTAAAAATCAACTAGATAGTATACACTCTGTGACAGAGTAATCTGTAGTAGCAAGAGCACTGCCTAGATGTTGCCAGGCACTAGTTCATAGTAAATACAATTGTAAATTGCTAGTGCAAAAACAGCTGTTGTTTTGAAGGCAGCAAAAAGCTTCAGACCTTTAAACAGGCAAGTGAAGTCAAAATTTTCTTCATGTTTCCACCTGTCCATGTGAAAAGTCTCATTGCTTCATGACAAAATAGGGAAAAGAGTAGCAAACAAAGAAAAACCCAACCTGCATAAATCTGCTTACAAAAATGCTGCTTTGTCACTTTCCTGTAATTGTTATTTGTGTTATTTGTTGAAACATCAATTCACGGAAAAGAAAGAGTATTAGTACAGTTACCCACAGAAGTTACTTCCAAACACAGAGGAATTATTCTTTTAGACTGTGCCATTATCAGTATAAAAAGCCAGATACTGTACTTTTTCATTATCAATCTTGCAGCCAGAAAGTTTTTAATAAACTCTTATTAAAACCACCCTGTAATTCCAGCATTACAACATGTCGATTATAAAGACCTGTGCCAGAACTGCCACTTCAAAGAGCACACATTGAAATAGCATCAAGAGCAGGTTGTTTCCGAAATATCATGAAATGGACCAAAACCAAGCCTGTACTCTTCCAGTCTGCTTCCAAATACAACGAATCTCAAAGCACTGGAGAAATGCAGACGACGCTGTACCTCAATGCACTATTACAGTGTCTGTGGCCTAAGTACCACATTGTGATAGAAGGATTTGTCAGCTAGTACAGAAGAGCCCTGTATCAGGTTTCAAGGCTAGAATGAGGTTACACCATGCTTAATGGAAAATAATCATCCATACTTGACCCATCAGAAGCAGTTAACGACAAAGAGGGCACAAAATCTCTAACCAAATTCTCACTGAGCCAGATCCAATTCCTCCTAACTCTGGGCCTCCTACCAGCACAAGCCAGCCACATCCAAACCACGCCAACAGGTTTCATGCTTTTGGTGCGCAGAGAAAAGATAGACTCAGCACAATGATCAGTGCTGTTTACCTCCTGAAGTACTTAAAATGCAGCTTATATTTTGTAGAATAAGGTAAAAGAGTGGAGTATAGTAAAAATCAAAATTCAAATCAAAACCGCACAAGATCCTAATCAAAAAGACAGAAAGTTCAAAGTTAAAAAGCTTTCTACAGGGACTGAAAAGATATTTTAACAGAAGTTTAAGAAAAGGCTCCATTCGCTCATTTAGCTACAGTCCCCTGTAGATACAGTAATTTTCAAAGGAAAACTTTAAATAACTGTTACTGTCCAAGCCAGCCACCTGCAGCCCACCAGGTCTACACCAGGCAGAGGAGCTCTCTGAGCCACGCACTGCACTTGGCGTGGGGCTCCCAGAGGCACTGACATTCAGTGCCTCCCAGCTGCTGAGCAGCGGGGCTCTGGCAGCACCCCCACCCCGAGACCTCCCAGCAAGGGGCACCACTTACACACTGGCTACGGCTCACATCCTGCTGCAGGGACAGCATGGGATGCTGGGCAGACAGACTTGAAGAGAAAGCTGCCAAGTGCCTGGTGAAGGAGAGATGGAAAAGGAAGTGATATGCAGCAAATGGGATGGGACAGAAAGGTTGTTTATTTGTCACCCGCACCGTGTCCAAATCCCATCAAGGCAAGCGTCAACCAAGAGAGATTTTCATTCTCCTGATTTACCAAACCAGAGGGGGAAAAGCAAAACAACAAACCAACAGAAAACCCATGCCTTTTTAAAGCTAGAGAGCATTTCCATCCCACCAGGATGGAAACAGGAACAGCTGCAAAACACCACCATTTTTGGGCCATGGCACATTAAAAAAAAAAGGTGGTGGGGGGGAAACATGACACTTGGTAAACTTGCAGTCACCTTCTGCAAAGAGTTCTACTCTGAATCACTACAAATGCCTTTTGCTGCACTTAAAAACAAATCTATTTTGGCTACTCACAATACTCAGGAAACTAGTTCTGTTGAGTGTTATTTTCTTTAGCTAATCAAATAGTTGCCTAATTTATTATTCCTAATTTATCCACCAGCTGTGAGAGCACTCTGCTCTCAGTTCTCTGGCTGCAGGAGTTCACCAGATGGGCAGTCCCCAAAGACAGACCTCGTGGGGGAAAGGAGGGGAAGAAAAAGTGGTGTCTTAATCACAGCCCTTGCTAACGTAGTTTCCACAGAAGCTGTAAGTGAAGCTGCCTTTTAGCTGATGCCTCTAGAAAAGTGAGAAATGGACTTGCTGTGTTTCAGTTTTTTTAGATATTAAGAACTCAAGACAAGGATACAAATTTAGCCCAAGTGCCCCTCTGCCCAAAGGCCTGATAGAGGAAAACAACACAGCACTTAATACCCTGTCAGGGTAAAAGAGGATCACCCAGGGAAAGCAGCTGGATACACGTGACTTATTTTGATAGGCCGATTTTGACTATTACTTTCTGCCCATTAACAGAGGGAAAAACACCTATAATTGCCAAGGGGTTGATACTATATTGGTTTAGCTTTTTTAGAAATATTTTGGTGTTTTGTTCCTGAACACTTACACTGACATTGTACTGAATTGCTAGCAGTTCATCAGTACAGATGGATGAGACCAAAGGGAAAACAGTGTGCCATTTGGGTACCAGTACTGCAGCACTGCTTTATACTTTTCAAAATTACAGTAAATGCTATGCTGTATGGGATTTCTTCATGGATACATTACTGGGTACATTTCTCTTCATTTTACAGGGGAAGAACCTCTCTCCCCCAAACTGCTTCTAGGTTTCTTTCATTATGAGGCTCAACGATGAGGGACTTCAAGGTACAAGAGCACTGCACCTTGAAAAAAACAGGCTCTGAAAAAAAGAAGTGAAACAGTAAATATGAGGAACACTATCTACCATAACACCAATGAAAACCAACTGCATAACCAAGATTGCTTCTGCATGTTAACTCGGATTTAATCAAGGGAAAAAAGTGCACCCTTACATAGACATTTCAGTAAAATCCACAACCTTGATGTTTAATCCATCTCCCCACATAAAATTAAACTTCTGGCAGCAAGTTTCAGAAGTAAGCAATATGTTCAGCTTTATTTAGTGCCTATTCTTTGGGAAAATACAGAACTTCAACGAGCCTCTCAAGGCTGAAACCCTGTATACCAAATTTCTGTTCAATACACAGCAATATTTAGGAAGCTTGAAAGCTCAAAACTCCTGTTTTATATGGTCTACACTGCATTTAACTAGACTTAATAATTTTCAAGAGGAAACCCCAGATTGTGCTTCCTGGAACAAGAGGTGTAAAACTAGTCTGATTCACAGAAGCAACCCGGAGGCTTCCTCATAGTCACACTACGGTATTACTACTGCAGGATGCCCCAGACAGAACTTGAGGCACTGCTGCGGTATGCACCGTCCAGCAGCAGTCATGAAATTTAATAATAATCTCCAACCAACAAGGCAGGAAAAGGACAGTGGAGAAAGCAACACACACAGAGTGACTCACCCAGAGTCAGGCAGCACCTCACTAATACAGAAGACATTCACTTCTGACTCCTAAAGCCGTAACCACTGACTACATTATGTCTCAAACAACTTATAAAAGGTGTTTTCCATGCTAGTACATCTGGTCTATTTTGGCTCTGCTTAAGACTTGGCCCCAATACCATCTGACAATGAATTTCATAAACTAGTCCTGCCTTGCACAACCAAGGTCTCGTGGTTTGTTTTTTGTTTGGTTGGGTTTTTTAGGAGTTTCAAAATTTATCTCCAGCCTGCTGGCTGTTCTCTCATTTGTTGTCTTCATCATTAGGAACAGGCAACTATACTGATGCCACCTACATCCACCATATCATTCACAGGATAGCAAGCGGAGACAACAAGAAAACAGCTTCTCTTGAGGTCATCCATCCCCCCCATCTCCCCTCCATAAAGTTATTATTAAATCGGTTCTATCATATATTTATATTTAAACTCTGAATGGAGTCCTGCAACCTGCATCACTAATTTACAACAGGATTAGACTGTTTTATACAAGACACTTAGCCACAAGTGCACACTGACCTGTGATGAGAAACACTGCCTCAGAAGTTTTGCAGATTTACTAGGGAAGACTAGAAGCAACAAGACTGGTTACAGGAGGAAAGGTAGCCCCAACCTCTATTTAAAAAAAAAAAAAAAAAAAAAAAGGCAGCCAAAGGACCAGCTTTAAAGATGCTGCCTGGACCTGCTTAGCAAGAATCCAGGCTGCCCAGAAGCTTCTGCAATCAGCAGTTCTCCCAAAATCAAAAAAAAAAAAAAAAAAAAAACCACAAAAACAAAACAAAACAGTAATGCTCCTTTTACCTATACTGCCAGTAAGGCTAATGCTGAACCATGCTTTCGGTCACTCTTCACAGCCTGCATACTTTCCAGATACGATCATTTTTTGTATTTGTTTCATAATAATCCAAAAGCATAGATCCACACTGAATCTGATTACAAAGCTGAAGAGAACATCACCCAGAAGGCAACCAAATCCAAAACCGGGCTCATTTTATTCATTAGCTGAAAGTTTGACACCTTGAAACCTTAAGGCGATCTTTTGCGCCCTCTTCACGGGCTCACCTGCAGCACTGAAAACGAAACGCAGCAGCAGAACGCGCGCTGCCGGGGCGGAGGGGGAAGACACGCTTGTTTCTTCAGTGAAACGGCAGCTTCGCCTTTATGCCGGAGGGCCTGTCGCGACAGGGCGAGGCGGAGAAGCGGACGGAAGCGGCGGGCAGGCCGCCGGCGGGGCGGGGGCATTTCGGGAGCAGGGGCGGGCGCCCCAG
>KL254929.1:637-16481 GCA_000699545.1 Podiceps cristatus
GATGGGTCTGCCTTAGCAGGCCCTCAGTATGCTGGATGAGGTTGGTAATGGAAAACACGCACTGAAACAACATTATACTTCTGTTTGGGTAGAGGTAGGTAACAGCAAACCTTTTGATGTCGCTAAGCTTAATGTATTAAGCAAAACAAGGATGGGACAGGTGTTACCCTCACTCATCTCACACACCTGTATATGACCACCTGAGGCCAGCTCAAATTATCACCCCCACGCACCAGCTGAGCCCAGGGGATCACCTCGCTCCTTCCCACCCGCCTCACTGTAGAGCTTTTAAGTGACAGCTCAATTCCAACATGGAGCAACTCCACCTCAGCCACATCCTGCCTCTGTGTGGTGCTGGGCTTCCACATTCCCTTCCGTATGTCTCTGTGCTGGATCGCAGCACAGCACGCTCATGCACTGCTCCACTCCTGTCCTAAAGCAAGGCTTCACCTTTGCCAGCACGGTCACAATCCTGGTTGGACTCCTTCAAATCTTTGTATACTTACCAACTGAGCTGCTGATTGACCAGCTCTGGAGCTACAGGTCCCCGAGGGCCCAGAGGTCCCAATCCAGGAGGCTAAAGCTCCTCTAGGGCAGCCTCTTTCTTCCGTATCATACTGTTCCTGTAACAGCATGGTTACAGCCCAGGCACTTGCAATATGGGATGTCCCAAAAGCTTTTGTAAAGGAGCCATGATAGCCCCATGTCAACTTCCTTGTAGCCTTTGAGTTGTACACCTTACAGCAAAGTAGTAACATTTTGCTTAGTCTGAGAAATGAGGGGCATATCCAGTACCTTGCCAATATGCAAGAATTATTTAGATTTTCTCCACAGATTTGAAATTTAAGTTGCCTCTCATAAAGACCTTTCAATATTAGACACCGTTCTTTTTTCCATTTATCATTCTTCTGCTAAATAAAATAAATATATATTCAGGATATATTATTCAGGAGTATTGATGCAAAAAGTAAAGAAGCTCCATTCCAGCTACCCATTCATCACACTGTATTCATGTCCTAAATACAACCTCATGCTCCTGAAGCATGTTCATGCTCCAGTAATCTGCAGTTTGGGGTTAGAAGTTCAGACGTGCTTTCCGCAGCTTTTGCTGATGTTCCTTAGCAACGGCAATTTGGCCCAGTTAGTTCATCTTTTTTTAATGGTAGCATTACAGAAAATGAATCACCTCTGCCCCCTGCCACAATCTTCACCACAGCCATGGCGCACAAAGAGGCACTCCAGAAGGGTGAGCCCAGGGCTCGCAAAGGCCTCATGGAAAGGTCCCCTACGCAATGCCCATGCAAATACTTGGTTGTCTCACAGCTGCTTAGACACGGGGACCCTCCTCCCCTTGTACCTCCAGCTGTGCCTGACAGAGCCAGCAAGCCTTGCTGCCCAAGCTCCAGCCCATATGTGCCCTGGAATCCGTGCATGCATGGACCCGATGGCAGCAACTGTGAACCAGAATGACTACGTACGCAAACTCCCTCCCCAACCCCCTGGAAGCGTGCGGCTGTTGCTTTTGCCTTCTGTGACAACCAGCACTCCTGCCACCACGGGGACTCCCTGCACAGAGCGTCCTGCCAGCTCTGGACGCTGCGCAGCAGCACAGGGTGGAGGGGCAGACCCCTGCCAGGCTGGGCACCGGGCCCCAGCTGTGCCAGCAACTCGGGCCTGAGGCGGCACTGCCAGCACGTGCTAAACTGCCCAAACCTTTTTCGTTCAACTTTGTCTTTCCCCCGGTAAGTGCTGTAAAGCTTCTGAGTTAGTACTACTTCAAATGTAGCACAAACACTTTTTTGGAGGCATTTAAGCAGCACTAGTTTTACAGGTTGTCTAGGAAAGAGGAGTTAAAAAATGACCTAGTATATGACTGGGTCATGTCTTTCAGAATTTACTGATTATTGTAACATTTTCCAGATTTAATTCTTCCAGTCACATTTCTTTTGACCTGTTTGCATCTGGCTCTATGAATTGCATGCATGGGGTTGTTATACACCTGAATTCCCTCAAGTTTTACCTTTCAGTCCAATTTTGTTTGGCTTTGAGGTTTTTTGGGTGTTTTTTTTGCTTTCTAGGCTGTTGTTTGCATTCAAATTCTTATTTTCTAGAGTTAATACTGTGTAGTGTATCACATGCTTCATAGGAGCATAGGAGTGCAAGTCAGATGTGCAGCACAGTCACAAACAGGTTGCATGGCTTTCCGAGAGCAGCAGCCTCCTGTACAAACACAGGCGTTACCACAAACAAGCCGCGCATGCTCCTGTAGCACCAAGCTTGTAACTCACGTACCGCAATCGCTCTACACATTTCAGATGAGAAACTCTGGAAAATACATGGCAACTCAAGGTGTGCACACACTTCACCTTCTCAAACCAAAGCCCTGATCTGCTTTAGCTCCAGAACAGGACATACACCCATACGCAGTTCCAAACCTGTCAGGGTGCTTAGGTTGTGGGTTGGTTTTTGTTTTTTTTTTTCCCCCCCCATAGACAAAAGTACTGATAAACCTGACAAATGGAATAAAGTTGCATTGGCTGAAGAATTCCACTGAGTTAGCTCTTCCTCTAGGGAAATAGCATCATTCAGAAGACAGGTAGGTTGCTTAATTTAAAAAAAAAAAAAAAAAAAAAAAAAATCAATCATGTCTCAGGTAAAACTTGGCTAGAATGCGAATGTTAAAAACTGGATACTGAAGTAACAGCTCTGTTACCACCCAGAATGTTACTTTGTTGCAGAGACCACTATTTGACTTTTTTAGTAGGCTTACCCGGATATAAGCTTCTTTTTTTGTAAGTTTACTAAAAGTTCCACATCTTTATAAAACAAAAGGGAAAAATACTTAGAGGAGCCATAAGTGATGCACAGTTGTCTTTATACATGAGTTGCTTTAACATTTTTGACTGATATTCTTCTACGAGCTGAAATTTTATGGCACAGCTCCATATGGAAAATGTAACTGAATACACAGAAAATCACAGCAAATTAGCTGTTGCAGTTGTGCAGAAATTTAAAGCACTAGCTCAGTTTAGTATGCCATTCAAGTCTCTTATTCCCTAAAAAAAAAATAAACAAACCCCACAACATACCAAACCCAACACAATACAGTTCACCAGAATTCAGTATTTGTTGTGCTGCAGTATTAATTCAGCTAAAAGTCCTTGAATCCTTTCCACTCCTAGGTGCTTTTGCATTGCCGAAAATAGTGACATGAAGCATTTTAAGCATTATCTTGTTGTTCTGCTTTTATTGGTATTACTTAGCTATAACCTTAATATTTAAATGTTTCTGCACTTGCTCCTAGTGATTGGCATTATGGGACTGTATTAATTTGCATTTCAAGGGCAGACTCAACTGTGTCAGTCCTCTGTAGCAGACATGTATCTGACTAGTATCTGCTGCCTTGGTTGCTTTAGAAACTAATTATGTCAATTGTATATTTGTTTTTTTCTTTTAAATGCCTTCCTGAAATCATGACATATTTTGGGGTAACCTTTGCAAATACTGCCCATTCTTATTTCTTTCCTTATGACTGTCCACAAAGAACGTTTCACTTAGTGACTGCAGTTTGTCAGGCTTCTAAACCTGAATTTCAGCATTCATTAAAACCATTATGAATTTTTATCACAAAGTACAAGCAGAACACACACACAAAAATGAACTGAAGGTTGTATTGTCCCATACTTGATGAAATAGGGACATGCTTCATGACATTATTATACCTCCTACAGTATTTTCTTCTTCAAACTTTATCACTTTCCCAGAAACTTGTTTTCTAGAACAATTAAAGATCCCCAATTATGTCAGCAGGTGTTGGGAGGCACAGCAGGAACACTACCTATAACCTTCAAAGTTTTGAGATGGTATTTTGTTGCATAAGATAAAATCTTCAGGCGGTCTGCTCTGAGAATAAGATGCCTTTTATGTGTGGGAAGGGGTAACTGAACTAGCTTAATTTTTACTTCCACCACAGTAGAGTAGCTTAAGTATTTGCATGCGTATTTTTCATTTTGCCATTGCACTTCTCAAAATTTAACAACAGCATTGAACTCTGTTCAAGGTAAAGTGGTGGTTAATTTCCATGTAAATTTACAGGAAAGTCATATGAAAAGATGGCAAAGTAATGCAAATTGAGAGATGGTCTCATAAGTTTGTGTTAGAAATTCTAAAGAACTGCAGTCGGATAACGGTACCAGTCCCTGTTTTACAGACTTGCTTCTCTCCAAATACTGAGAGTATTAAGGGAAATGCTTCTTCATCCCAAAATAATTACCTTAATAAATTAACGCCTCCTCCAGTCTTACTGTCAGGGAGCACCCAATATGCCACCTTCACTTTGGCACACGTCAGTTCCTTCCAAAAGATAACCGCTACATATGGCCTTTCTGGGAAGGTCACAAAGCTGCATGTGCTGCATTCTACCCCTGTAAAAGGACCAGCTCTCTTCAGTAGGGATTTAAACACCAGTAACTAATTTTAGCTATTACATAAAAGAAAATCTTGGCAGACATGTGCCATTCATTGTATTTAGTTATTTTATTGACTATCCAAACTCAAAAGAAATGCACAGTTAAGTTTCAGGTATCGATACACAGTTTTCTAAAAAATATCCCTTTTGTGTTCTCTTCAATAAACCATGTGTTCAAATGTTTGCAGTCCAACCATAAGTAGCAGGTGTCTTCTTTTTTTTTTCTCCCCTCTCCCTAAAGGGACTTTTTCTACTTTAATATAAAGTATTGTAAACCTCTTGTTCAAAAAGCAAAATTCAGAAAAAACTTCTTAGCCAAACACCTTGTCAAAATTGCTGTCTGGCATGGCACAACTTCAAGCAGTTTCTTTTGGTATAGTAATTCTTGTATTTTTCAGTCAGGTTAGGTCTCTGTGAGTATTTTAGATTTAAGGCAGGCAATACACAGTTTAGAAACACATTAGCACATATTTGTCATGGTATGATATTTTCAGTAGACATCAGTTTTTCCTAAATTATTGTGCATTTCACATTTTGGAAAGCTTCTTCAGTGTTGAACATCAGCCTTTTTCCATCAGTCTTGTTCTTCTACACATCTGCTTCTGCTCTCAGAACTCTGTCTTCCAGGTGTTGGTGGTCACACGCTCCGGACAAGCTTGCTTTCTGTGCGCAAGAGTTACATTTCTTCGTACCTCATACAGTAACATCTTTTCCCATACATTTCAAGGCAGTTGGTCAACACCTCAACTAAATGCAACAACTAAAAACTTAATTTCTGAAAAAAAATTAAGTAATTTTTACATATATTTTTACAGTTATATTCACCTGTATTTATTAGTAACAATTATCTGAACTATGGAAGCTTTTAATCAATACTAGGGCTTGACAAGAATATGGGTTTCTTTTCCTGAAAATGCCTTCCTCCTCCGGCTTATTATATGACTGTGCAAGGTTGTGGAATACATTTAAAAATTAATTTTGAAACTTAACATATTTATACTGAGAGACAACAAACCAGTATTACACTAGACAATACTTGCTTGCAGAGATTCTATAAGATATATTGTACACTTACAGAAAAATTCTTTCACTTCAAATGTAAGTGCAAAGCAGTAGTTAATATTTTAATTCTACATCATAGCAGCAGTCATGTATGCATAAACCAGCACTTTTTCTAGGAAACAAAAATCACAGCATTCTGGGTAGCATAATGGTTACACTAAAGTACGACAAATGCAATGCCAACTGAAGAAAGTTTCTAAAACAAAGAACTAAGTCTGTTAATACAAAGGCTATATAAAAATATGGCATTATACAATGCTACTGTAGATCTGAAAGCTTTGAAAATGCAGGTTTTTGTTTTTTGAAAAGATTACTACAATTGGCAGTAGCAAATTCAGGAAAATCACTGCATTTACACTCTCACCAGCTTTTTGAGAAAACCATTTGGTCTGTTCCAGGACCTAAGCATTGCCACTGCAGATGATCACAAATCCCCCAGGAGCCCTAAGTGCTGCTTGGTCCTATTCACCCAGCTAACAATACTCATCCTGAATCATCACGCCCCTTGCACAGACAGACTTGTTAACACAAGGCTACATGTTCCTGGATCAACAGCACAAAATTATACTGCAGTGTAAAGATACTGCTTTCTCTAAAAACTATGAAGTATTAAAGTAAAAAAAAAAAAATCCACAAGACACTTACAGACTATGTAATCAGTCATACTGTATTAGAACAAGAAAAAGACTTTTTATTCACTTGAAAAAATAGCAGACTGGAAGATTTCTTCATTGCATTACACAAACTTCCCTGAGATCATTACATAAATTATGTTTAGTCTACTATATATCGGAAACCAGTTAGCTACTGAGTGTCATACACTGCAAATTTTACATAATTCCTGCATATGTTATCCAGCTAAAATGCTGTTTCAATGCTTTAAAGCTTTATCATCTTTTGTTACAAAAAACACATACACACAACAGACTACAAATGCAAAGACATTTCTTGCACAAAATTTTAAATTTTCAAAGCAATGTATAGAAATGGAGAAAACATGTTAAGTTGAACAAAGCACTTTAAAGTTCTTTGCAGCTTAAAAACTGATTGTGAAATTAGTTTTAAAAATGATCTATGCAAGTGCTTGGTGGCAAGAAAACCAACAGAAATATTAAATGCAATGGGCAGAAAGAGGGCTGATGCTGCCCTCCTGATTTAGCAATCTCCCATATTATAAAATCATAATTTTGTATCAGTGATTGCAGGAGCGAAACATCATAGTGGTACAAAACATTGCTATACTGGCACTACATTACGCTAAGCAAGGATTTTTTTTTTTTTTTTTTTAAAGTTGAGGTACTTAAACTTCTGATAAGATAGATGTAGTTAACCATAAATGTTAAGGAGGCCCCACAGTGTAAGCAACTCCTCTCTTTCACTGACTCACTGCCACAAATTTTAAAAATGAACACTTCATTTTAAATACAAATCTGGGTGTCAGGTCAGTTTGCCAAGTTGTATATCCCCTTAATTGAACTTCTCTCAGCAAAAGTCCAAGAAGAACAGGCATTGTACTTTGCAAACAATAATGCTTAAGTAAAAACAAATAGATTATTTGAACTAAAAATAAACAAAACCTGTAACTACTGCTTTGAGATACGAGATTATCCCCAAGTTTTCTGCCTGAAGGCAAAACCGAAGAGCTGTCTTGTCCATAAATTTTTGTTAGACTTATTTCAAAATCTGACTTATACAGCACAAGTAATCTGTTCAGGTAGCTCTGATCTTCTTCCAGTTCTCAGTAACTGGGATCATGTCCTTGCCCTCTGCTGAGTGTGGAGCAATTGCACTTGTAATTCTTCCTTCCAAATAGTCTTATGTTGGGTATTAACGCAGAAAGAAATAGGAAGTAACTTGGGCCACTTCGTTACAAGAGACTTGATGTGGTTGTGACTGGCCGTATCAGATACTGGGCCACGGGCATTCCTTTTTGTGTACTGGAAGGAAGGTATAAGGTAATCAACAGCAAAGTGAGAAACTGTGAAATAGAGGGCATTTTCTAGATTTTTTAATTCTGCTTTAAAAAGTTCCTGATTTATAGACACACTTACGACTGCATGAAAATTACAAAGATGGAAAGAATAAAAGAGCAGCATTTGAAAGAAGTATGTTTAGCTTTTTTATATTCATAAACAAACTGAAGATGCTGCCTTGTATAAAATGGCTTCATTTCTACTTTTTATCACTGTTTCTTCAATTATATAAATGGAACCTAATACTCACTCAGAGGAAGAGTAAGAAAAACTGGGTAACATGTTTACTTTTTCATTTTAAACTATAATTTTCACATGGATGAGTAGGTCTTCTGGCTCTCCAAATTAAGAACAATTTGCTCCCTTTCCCTCAAAATACTTACAGTACGTCACACAGCCTATTATATCTCTTTGCATATATTGCTGGCTGATAACTGATTCAGACAGGCACATTGAAAGTTTCCGGATTACATGACCACTTCTATTTTGTTATACAGAGAAGCCATTTCTGCAATGAAAAAATTTATAAAACTGTATTAGCACACACAAGCCCTTGTGCAGCATACAAAACAGGGTGCCAAGTCACTATATACTTGGCATGAAAAGACCTCTAGGAGTCTTTCCTGTGCATCTCCATTTCAAGAAGGAAGTGTCTTTTCATCTCCTAATCCCACCACATTTTAAGTCACCCCTTTTTTGCATTGCCAAGTAAGGCAAATAATGGTGTTGTAGACTGACCATACATTAGATTATTTTATTTAGAAAAATAATTTCTCTCCCTATTGAGAATTTCAACGTGTTCTCATAGTAACAAATATATCCTGATAAAGAAAACCAGCAGGATTCCTCAGTATGCAGATTGAGATAGGATATTTGCCACACAGATTTTACTTCCAGCAAAGGCAAGATGCGCATGTGTACATATGTCAATTATACGCAGCAGACCAAGGACATTTTGTTCTGCATTCCAACACATCCTCTGAAGGAGGGTCATTTTTTTCATCCGCCCATATTGTCCCTTATATGATCCACTCGCTGAGCAAGATCCCTAAAGGTGGGGCGCTGGGTAACATTATTGTTCCAGCATTCTTTCATGATAGCATAAATCTGGAGAAGAAACAAAGAAAATTGTTAGTAGGTAAACAGATGCTACAACTAGTTAGTAGTTACTTTGAACTGGTCCAAAGAACATCCAATTTAACTTCATGCTTCCAAGAAACAGTGGCACAAGAGTGTGCCTAAAGTCTTACTATACCAATCAGTTTAGTTGCTTGATCCCAATGACTGCAAGAAGTGAAGATAGCTAGTTCTGCAGAAGCCCTTGTTATAAAAGGAGACTTTTTTAAAGTTAGTATGGAAATTCACTCATCTAGTTTTTGAGACTTAAGACACATTGTTTTCTAAGTTTTTATCTTCTTGATTGCTCTTATATTTTGTAAAGCTCAAAAATATACAAATGTCAAATGCTTTACAAATCTGACCAAAAAATCAGATTTACAAAGACAGCAATTGTAAATTCAGCTTCCCCTGCAACGTTAACATAGACTTCTCCACATTTGTATATTAAATTCTTAATTATTCTTCATATATAATCAGAAATAAGGCAGAAAAGTTATTGCGCAAACTGAACCCGCTTCTAGTAGAAGTAGATTTAAATGATTTTTGGAAGAGATTTCCATTACAATAGGCATTTATCAACAATGTTCTCTTTTCCCAAACATGTACCTGACACCTGGTCACAAAACAACCTGCCAAGCTCTTCACCTGTACTCTTCTCACTAATTTAACCCAGATCATTAATACCAACTTCTCATACTTCCAACAATTATTTTCAATGTTGCTTAAAAACAACCTGCACAGCTCCCAGGAAAAACATTAGTATCAGTTCTTTATTTTTCAGCCACCTGAAACTCCAAGTCTCAAGCTGCTTGTAAGCTACAGACATCTGGAAGATTTATTATCTGTGATGACTGGCCTTTCAGGATCAAAATGGGAAAAGCACAATTTCTGACAAGAGAGAGACATTTCCATCCTGCTTTGATATCTGAAGAAATGTCAGACATTGAAACCTTTGCATTAGTTTGGACACAGTTTCAGTAAAACAGATTATGCATTATCTTATGCATATGACATTCAGGTTATCTACAAAAAGCCAAACCTTTGCAATTCAACAATTGCTGTACTCATACATATAATGCAAGAAAGGTTACTTCAGAGACTTCTCTTTTGATTCCCTATAGACTATTCCTTTGTCTGTTACTTCCCTGACCCACCTGTACTATTCTTTCTCTTCTCTGCTAGACCACTTGACTCTGATCTCTCCCTCTGTCTCCAGTTTTGAATGGATTATTTCTCGACTTATTGCCAAGTGTGCTTGATTTTAAAAGGATGCAACAATCGATCCGAGCTGTAAGTTATACATGTTAAAAAGTGTAACTATTTTAGTTACATTTTTCCCTTACTGATTCACCTACCCAGCTCTACCAGCCTGACTCAAACTGAAGTGCACCCTGTTCCGAAGAATAGGGAACTACAAGATTTAGATGTAGCATAAAAGTACTTTTAAAAATATCTGGACTGCTAGGATAAACAATGGAACACTGAATTAATTTGTGTGCTCTGAGGATGGCCTTCCATATATATATATATACACACACTTCAGTATCCACAAAAAACAGGCATACAAACATGAAGGCCCTGAATGTACAAAATCTGAGTCACATACTTAACCGTGCCTACGGCCTGCAGGTAGTTCTTGGCTGAGAATGCTTCCCAGCAAGTAATATACATGACAGACGTGTATTCCTATGCTTGAGGAAGGAGGAGCAAGAGAAGGAAAATAATCAAAATGAGGAGTTCTTTAAATCTTGGAATTAAATGTGGAAAACCTTACATAGATATTAAGATACTTCTCCTAAATGTTAGAGACTTCAAAAGAATCCACAGTTCACGGCTTTGAACAAGAGTCTCTATATGGGACTTCCACAGAACAAATTCTAGATACTAATCTCAATCCCTTAATAAGTTTATATTTTTGAAACAGAAGCCCAAGTGCCCTAGTACAGCAGTCAGTCTTAACAGTCCTACTTCATATATTTAGAAAGGCTACACTCTGAGGGAGTGCAATCTAAAGAGTCAGAAAAGAATGTGATTATATTCATCACGCAACAGATAAAATAACAGCACAGTCATTCCGCTTGTATAAACACTTCAGTAACCCAAGCAGAACAGAACGAAACACAAGGTTTGCATTTACCAGGTACTCACCCTGACTGAGCACCTTTCAGACTATCATAACATATGAATACAATACTTCACCTCATCAGGACATCCATCTGGTCTCGGTAGTCGTCCATTATTCTTCAAAAGCTCTATCAAATGAAATACAATCATCTGCCCTTGTTTATCATTGCCAATCATGCGCATGAATTCCTGAAACAGAAGGCCAATTGTCATAAATAATTTTTAAAGGAAAAAAAGATGCTGCAATATTCTTACCAAGGAAAAAAAATCTTTATAAGAATAAATAAGAATAGAATAGTATATAACTATGATAAAATTATAAATTACAAGTCCAGAGAACATATAAATAGATATTTTGTGCGTGTGGATAAAAATAGGACAATACATACAAAATTTAAAGTAGTAAGTGAAAAGCCTTCTTAAAAAATGTTGATTATAATCTGATGATTAACTAGCTTTAAAAGTATAAACCTCACAGCTAACTCTAAAGAGCTGCCTGAAATATTACAGGATCTTGATGCTCTGAAAAACTCTCTGTCAAACAGAAAACAGACAGTCTCGTACTGATGTACTAAAAAAAAAATTAACAGGATTCATTAGTAACCAAGGTCAGAAAGAGTAGCATCATTTAAGAAAGCAAAAATGGCTTAGATAAATCTTGCTATCCAAAAATCAACACAACCCAAAAAAGTAGATTAAAATCTCACTCAGCTTGCCAGAGATTGAAAGTAAATAAAGAAGTACCATTAACTGAAAATAGTTTCTAAGCACAACTTAAAGGAGTTACGTATTCTCCTCCAATGCTATATAAATTTCTTTAATGATCTTTGACACGAAAATGTGAAACTGTTGGTAGAACGTTCAAATGGCCAAAGTTGGGGAAACAATATATAAATATTATTTCAGTTAAACAGATCGCTTTGTCTAATTGGTAAAATTAATTTTTCTTGATACGTATCAATAGGATAACCAACCTGTTGAAGTGGTGATTGCACATGTAGAGTTGATTTATTCAAAGTATATTCCACCTGAGCTCATGACTTACTCTACCACTTTCCATTTCATAATCCTTCTGAAGAAGAACTCCAGGTGTCTGCAATGTTTGTGTTATTCTGCAGGAAGAGCTGCCCCTACCTTAAGAGTTCTTCCTTGATAGCTTAGTCATTGTATCGAATTACTAAGAGGTCCACTGAAGTCAATGCAGAGATCTTTCAAGCGCATTTTTACCTATCACCATTGTTCAGCATTTAGAACTACATTTCTCAGGACTGAGACGCTGCCCAAAGGTGAGGCAGCTCCAGTAAACATGTAAGGCTCCACTCTCCTCTGTTATGCCTGCGGAGGACTGCTAGGTATAAGACTGTGAATCTCATTTCCAATTGGAGAACTGTTATTCAGTATACAAGTAGCATTCTTCTCTGTCCAAATTTGTCTTTAAAGGTGCCTGTCAACAGTGCAAAAAAGCCACTTCCTTCCTTTCTTGAACTTCAATAAGGTACTAACATGGGTTCTGGTGACATAACACAGTAACTTTAAGTTACTTTCAACTTAATGTTTACATATTTGATTGGGCTTTAAATCTGGAATAGTGTTAAAAATACACATCCCGTTGCAATGAAACAGTTGCACCTGGAATTACTCTCCACAAAGGATAAGAAAGAACAGTCTATGATGAGAGATTCTGAAGTTTTTTTCAAACACTTAGGAGTTACAGGATGGATAAGATCTGCACAGACAATCAAGTGATTTTCAGATCCCCTTTCCTTCTTATGGCTTGATACTAATACTTTTTAGCCTGCTGCTACTTCTGATTGGATGTTGCCTCATAGACACTAAGGTATCTCCAGAAGAGGATCAGTAAATATCAACCTGTATACCAACAACCTGTATCTTTTAAAAAATTTAATAAACAAAAAACCTCTGAGAACCATTAACTATGTACTTACAGCTGGTGGGCTTTTGCTCTTGTCAATATAGGTGAACAGTTCATACAAGACCACACCAAAACTCCACACATCTGAGGCCACAGAAAATTTGCTTTCTGTCAGAGATTCTGGAGCATACCTGTAATGCATGGGAAAAGGAATATCATCCTCTGTTACATGTGTCTTTTTGGTTTTAAATATATTTCTGTTAATAAGACTGATTTTTTTTCAGTGACTAAGTGTTCTTTGTTCATAGGCATTAGCATGTTCTCATTTCCTTCCACTACCTTCACTAGTAGCTATTCTTTTAATAATAGTTAATTGGTATTGAAAACACAAACTACCTTAACACACACAGTTAGTGATAACTATACCGAAGTCTGGGTTTTTTTCCAACAAAGTTGTAGATATTTTTCTTATCTACAGTGAAAGTAAACAAGACTTTGATGTGATATGGCCCAGAAAGAAAGAAAATTACAGCCAGAAAGTATCCTTCTGTCACTTTCAGTGAGCCTTGAACTGCGTCCCAGGTACTTCTGGACTTAAAATTTTACAACTCCCAGTAACATCTACTAAGATGCCATTTTGTATTACTTATCCTTTAGAGATCACATTTTTTACAGAGCCTAAGGCAGACTAATATACAGACTAAAATCCTATGTATGGAATGGCATTTTCTTTTGCTATCAGGATATAAAATGTTTTTTATCACAGTTATCTGTCAGTGTATTTCTAGAGGTATTGCTGTGTCTTTCTAGAATAGAACTGAACTATGTATTTTGCATTCTGAATACAGTCGACCAATTTTCCATTTCACAATCTTTCAGTCTCCCACGGGCCACACAGAGTGTTGTTCTCCTTTCCAAGTGAAGTGCAGCACGTTAGAGCACTATTGTGTACGGGAGTAACTTAGACCTCTGGAGGCTCAATACCCAAATACAGACATCTACCCAGATATTCAAGCCAGCACTTTATCCTTGCTAATTACAGTCTGCAGGATCTAACTCCACTTGGTCAACAGAGTGTCTATTCAACAGATCTCAGCTAGAGGATATGAATGACCACGGTTTAGGGAGTTGAAAGGTCCAAAATTTTGAAAGCATCCTGGGAGTGGGCCCTTTTAGATTTCTTTTATCTTCAAGCATCTTTCCTGATGTATACTATTTCTTTTAAATATTTTGGTAATTTTTAGGGGGGTTTTTTGAAAATATGTTGAAATGTCCTACATGCTGTTTTGTAAAGCCAAACATCATGCATATACCTTTCACAATGCTGGGCAACTGGACTTGGAGTTTGCACTTAAAAAGTCCGCAATACGCAAAACAACTGGCTGAAAGTGCAAAAACTGAAAACATGCCATGATTTAATACAGCAAAAGAAGACTTACCAAAATATAGGGCTTTCACCAGGTTCTTTTACTTTGTAGTATTCTTTGTCTTGTGGCAAGACTTTCGTCAATCCAAAATCTCCAATTTTAACTCTGTTCTCATTCTCCACCAAGATATTTCGTGTTGCTAAATCCCGGTGAACATATCTTTTTGTACCCAGATACTCCATGCCCTAGGTGTAAAGTTCACAAACACAATACAAAAAGAGTTACTTTTATCATTAAGTAGTTGCACTTTCCCTAAAGGGATGAATTAACCTCAAAGTTAAAACCAAACACAGATCGTTACCAAAAATTGGTGTGCTTGACCATTTGTCTTCTCTGAGGAGCTACTTTTTCCAAGTACAGGGACTACCCTTAATTGAAGGAAGATAGACCAAACACCTGTCAGAGACAAGTGTTTTTTGATTACATAGCTGGATAGCTGTTACAGCTCCTTTCTGCAGCCAAATGCAGTTTGTCAGCGATAGAAGGAAAACAAAATTTAGGGTAAGCTACACAATCCAGGATAGATGAGAAGACTGTCCTACACATTTCATTTAATCTTTTTTCTTCACTTTGTACATCTGCTTTCCTGATTGCTTTGTGAAACTTTGTATTATGATTCCCTGAAATTGACTGTTCTCTATATTCCCACCTGTGTGTCTTGTTTCTCTTTTGTACGGCCCATTTTTCAACAGCACAGTTCTGCTTATTGTTATATTTCCATGGGTTGCTGTAACAAAACATTGCTCCAAAGCCATGTCATCTTTTGCTGCTGATGATCCCCTCTTACCAATTCTGCTGATTTTGGCTGGGACAGAGTTAATGTTCTTCACAGTAGCTAGTATGGGGCTGTGTTTTGGATTTGTGCTGAAAACAGTGTTGATAACACAGGGGTGTTTTTGTTAACTGCTGAGCAGCACTTACACAGAGTCAAGGCCTTTTCTGCTTCTCACCCCACCCCACCAGTGAGGAGGCTGGGGGTGCACAAGGAGTTGGGGACAAAGCCGGGACAGCTGACCCCAACTGACCAAAAGGATATCCCACACCATATGACATTGTGCTCAGCATATGAAGTCGGTGGAAGAAGGAGGAAGGGGGGGACATTTGGAGTGATGGCATTTGTCTTCCCAAGTCACCATTATGCATGACAGAGCCCTGCTTTCCTGGAGATGGCTGAATACCTGCTGACCGATGGGAAACTGGGAATGAATTCCTTGTTTTGCTTTGCTTACATGCATGGCTTTTGTTTTACCTAATAAGCATTTTTCATCTCAACCCACAAGTTTTCTCACTTTTATGATTCTCTCGTCCATCTAACTGGAGGAAAGTGAGGAAGCTGCTGCATGGTGCTTAGTTGCTGGCTGGGGTTAAACCACAACACCAACACATGTAATTCTTTTTGCTAAGAATGAAATGCGTAAGCAGCCAGTGCATGTAGTGGCATTATTTAAAAAAAAAAAAAAAAAAAGAGTCGGTCTTGCTTACACAGCAGTAAATGGTAGACAGGAGTTGACACTGCACAATGCCAAGAGATACTCAATTCATATGTGAAAGGAAGCACACAGCAAGCTGTCAGTTACATAAGAAAGCATCTCCAACAACTGCAAAGCAATAAATTACACTGAAACCATCGTTGAACTCAAAGTTTTTGAACATCAACGTTATACTATTAATGCGAAAAGATTCATCTCTTTCCATTTTTTAGCGAGAAACCTCAGCAACGGCCTGGCTCCGAAGCCCAACCTCCTCTCAGACCCTCGTTACCGCCCAGCACCGCTAGGCGGCACCGCTAGGCGGCACC
>JMFS01002300.1:0-21677 GCA_000699545.1 Podiceps cristatus
CAGACTGCCATGACCTCTCTAGTATGATGGAAAGTGCTTTGGCAACATCATCTGCCAGTTCCCTCAGTACCCACGGATGCACCTCATCAGGATCCACAGACTTGTGCACCTTCAGGTTCCTTAGGTTCCTCTCAAACCTGGTCTTCTCCTGCAATGCGTGGTTCTTTGTTCTTCCAGTCCCTGTCTTGGAGATCCACAACTTGTGACGGGTGCACTTGCTGTTGAAGACTGAGGCAAAAAGTGGTTAAGCACTCAGCTAACTCCACGTCCCAGGTAACCAGGTCTCCTGTTTCCATCTGGAGAGGGCCCACATTCTCCCTGGTCCTCTTTTTATCATTGACATACCTATAAAAGGTTTTCTTGTTGCCCTTGACATCCCTTCCCTGGCCACATTCTCTCAGGGCTTTGGCTTTACTAACCTGCTCCCTGGCTACTTGGACAACGTCTCTGTATTCCTCCCAAGCCACCTGTCCTTGCTTCCAACTCTCTGTAGGCTCCCTTTTTCTGCTTGAGCTTGCCTAGGAGCTCCTTGTTCATCCATGCAGGCCTCCTGGCATTTTTGCCTGACTTCCTTTTTCTTGGGATGCATCACTCCTGAGCTTGGAGGAGGTGACCCTTGAATATTAACCAGCTTTCTTGGGCCCCTCTTTCCTCCAGGGCTTTATCCCAAGCTACACTCCCAAGCAGATCTCTGAGGAGGACAAAGTCTGCTCTCCTGAAGTCCAGGGTAGCGAACTTGCTGTGAACCCTCTTCACTGCCCTGAGGATCTTGAACTCCACGATTTCATGGTCACTGCAGCCAAGGCTGCCCTTGAGCTTCATGTTCCCCACCAGCCCATCCTTGTTGGTAAGATCAAGGTTCAGCACAGCACCTCTCCTCGTGGGCTCCTCTATCACTTGGTGGAGGAAGTTATCACAAACACATTCCAGGAACCTCCTGGATTGCTTGTGCTCAGCTGTGTTGTCCCTCCAACAGATATCGGGGGGTGGTTGAAGTCCCCCATGAGGACCAGGGCTTGTGAACATGAAGCTGCACCCATCTGCATATAGAGGTCATCGTCTGCTTGCTTGTCCTGGCCAGGTGGCCCTAGCAGACTCCCACTGTAATGTCACCTGTCCCTGCCCTCCCTTCAATCCTGACCCATAAGCTCTCCATGGGCTCCTCACCCATCCCCAGGCAAAGCTCCGTGCACTCCAGCTGGTCAGTAACATAGAGGGCAACATCTACTCGTCTCCCCTCCCTGCCCTTCCTAAAGAGCCTGTGCAAACTGACTTGTAATCCTGCTGGCATTTCCATAAGAAAGTACACTGAATGTTTCTCGCAAGTCTTCAGAAATAGTGTCACTCAGCTAGGAAACTATAGCTGCTCAATGCTTGCGTAGGACACAGCAGTTCAGCCTCGTTGTAAGATGTTCCTGCAAAATCATTTAGTCCTACTGCTATTTAAATAAAACAGAACTCCCATAATTAAGAATATTGAGGGCTTGAGTACGCTCCATGAGGTTGTTGCTGGTCACTTACAAACTTGGGAAGTCATCTTGCAAATCATCCTACTAGGAATACTGTTGACTGCTGTTATGAAAATCAATTTCAATTTTCTTGTACTGCTCTAGGGTTTAATCCTTGTACCAGGTTGTGTCCGTAAAAACCAGAGGAGGCACCAGGGAAAGTGATCTATTTAAACAGAAACAGAAGTTCATGCTGATTTGCTTTCTAGAAAACAAAGTGACTTTTTAAAAATCATGTTTTGGGTAAGTATTAATGAAACATATCATGTGCATTATTTACACTTTTATTTTAAATTATTTTGCATCCGTCAACTTCCTCGCTATCCTTCTACCAGACTTTTCTGTCTATTCTTCCTCCTCTCACTACCGTAACAAATTGTGTTTGGAAAATAAAGAGGAGGAGGACAAGACCACCAGGGACTTTTTAAGATAAAAAGCTATAAAAGATGATACAGCAACAGGATGAGGATGTTACTTTGCACTGCCAACTGATGAAGCTATTTTGGTAGTGGTTATGCAGTTATTTGCATCAACCAAAAAATGCTGGGTATTGGGTTTCTTTCTTTTTTTGGTGGCATCTGAGGTGACAGACAGAAAGTAACAGAGGACAGCCCAATGCACAGATTTTGAGTCTCGTTACGGAAGAATGTGAGGCTCAGGGAACATGCATCTCTGGCCTGTGAAAGAAAGTGTGAGTTTCTGTGCAACCTGGTCTCAACATGCAATACCAAATTCACATGATAGTAGTCCGAAGACAAAGCGTTTCTGTGTCACCCTATTCTGAACTATTCCACAGACGGAAGCAGAAAAATTCAGGGAAGACTCTGAGGTTCTTCACAGCCACTGCTGTGACTTGGCCTGCAATTTTTAATACCCCCTTCTATATCCAAACCCACTTATTTTATGAGGGCTTATATAGAAATGTTTGGAAAGATGATCTATGGTGGTTTTTTAGAAAGTACTGGGATTATCCTGGGATATTCTGGAGATTCTAAAGATGACAGAATGTTCCTCAGACTCTTAAATCAGTAACTCTCTTTCCTCATATGCTAGGAGTGCCCTTGGGAAACTGGCTGGTGAGATGCGATATGAAGATGTAAACCCTGCACAGTATAGTATATTCCCTTTCATCAAAAGTACTCTTGGGATGCAGTTATGCAATAAGGTATAACTGTCATTGCCTAAACACTGCCTGTGGAAACAGAGTTGCCAAGTGCACGTCTCTAGAAATGTACGGAAAATTGGAAAGAGGCCACAGACAAGTCTCAAAGACTACTCACTCGCTGCCCTTCTAAAATGTTTTAACAAATCCTCTATTCACATGAATAACTACCAGGGTTCTGATGCTGTTTCAGAGTGTTGTCCAAGATACCCCCCAAAAAAGGAGCTTTTTTTCCCACTTGTACCTCACTGCAAATAATGATGCTACTGCAGAGAAAATGGAATGCAATCTGTGCAGAGAAGAAACACCATCACAGATGAAGTCCTGTATTCTTGCCTCACTCACAAGCAAAACATCTTTACCTGATATGAACGGGAAGATTCAAACCTTCAGGGACATTAAAATACTTTTCTGAACAGCTGAGCTGCAGAGATGATCTCAGGACACAGCTGCCAGTCTTGACATATTAGCTGCGTCGCAGCTTTGGCTTACCTCAAAGGCATCTCCCACTGAGATAAATGTTGCTGACTGATGCCAGCAGTACCACGGAATATTGCCAACAAAAACTAGAACCCACAGGCCAAAGGCAGTACCTGTCACACACAGCCAGATATTCACTACCACTTTCTGTAACAACCTTCCCCACTTCCATCTTGTTTACCTTCGATGCTTTATTTCCTTACTGCAGGTGATGTAACTGTGCTACAAAGAATTTCTGTTATCACTTTTCTTCAGAATGTCAATGCATATTCTGGCAACACAAAAATACTCATATAAAAGAACACAGTTTCTTTCACTTCCCATTCTCCATTTTTAGGGATTCAGTTATAGAGAAATTGCATAGCTGTTAACTAGACTTCTGCAGCAGAGTAAGAAATGCAAGGGTGGCACCCCTCAAGTGCCAGTTAAAAGTTTTTTGCAGAAATTGTGAATTCAGATAGTAGACTTCTTGAAAGTTCTTAATGAATTTCAAGAAAACAAAAAAACAAAAAAAAAAGATGCACTGACTTTTTGTACTACCAGTAGGTACAGCACATTTGGGGACAGTTCGACCAAAGCCCAAGGTAGGTATTCTCAGGCTTGTATGGACTACAGTTACTTGAAATGGCATACAGGAGCCTAATGAACATAATAAAGGTGAAATAACCTATAATTACTATAAGCTTACGGTCAGTGCAGGCATGAGAAGGTCTATTCATTAGTGCTGCAATAAACCCAAACTGAGTGCTACGCTTATCAACTGGCAGTACATTACACTGAATTAGACAATCCACTAAACTGTATTGCCACTGATGAATGAGCACGCTGAGAAGCAGAAGTTTAGCTTCTGTGATGCCATTTGCCACTGCATGCCTACCCCTTCCTTCTTTTCCAGTTCGTGTCCCAGATAATTGTCTGTGTCATGGCACCTAAATGAAGTGCTTCTCTTTTCCAGAGCCTGAGGCTTCATTATTTTGCCATATCTACTGTAAACTACGAAGTACATAAGAAGCAGGCATGTGAAGTGCCTACTTTTCGTTGAGTGAGCTATTTCTCTTCGCATTAGGTACCAGGATTCACTTCCAGTTTTCCTTTGCTGACTTAGTAAGATAGGTGGTTTAAGACAAAAAGAACATACTCCTCCCTTTACACCACCTGTTAACAGTATTGTCCACTGAGAAATAACACACCACACCAACACATCCTGCACCAATGCCAATATTGAAGGCATTCTTTTTTTTTTTTCCCCCTCTTTCTGGGCTGTAAACCTCATTTCCCAATTGCTTTCCTGCGCAGGTCATGATAGGCAAAAAGAAGAATTTGGGTTTTTTTCTCTGTAAAATACTATAATTCTTAGTGATCAATCAATATGCAAAACACTGACATATACTAGTATCATCCCTCTTCATCATTTATGTTTGCCACCACACTGCAGCACCAATTATAAACCTGTTCTTCTAGATTAAAAGAACATAGTAAGCTTTTAAATAAACATACGATGTATAAAATAATTCTAGTGAATCATTATGTATAATTGATACACATTCAAGCACAATGATTCACAGTATGCACTGCTGTGAATATTAGTGTGAATGTCTTTCTGTTTTACCATAAAAATTTAATTCAAAATATTCACTTATCATAAACGAAAATTAGTTCCTTATAGGCTTGATATCACGAAACATTCAATTGTGATAAATTTGGTCTATTTTTGATGAAACCAGTATGAATTTTACTTTAGCTGTGTAAGTGAACTGAAGTGAAGGAAAGGGAAAGGGAGGAGAAGGGAAACAGTGAAGTCAGTTGTGTGCAAACAGCTTTATTTCTGAGTATCAGAAATAGAAAGAATACACAGGAAACCTTCTGTCACAGGGTATTTAAAGGTGCTTTTCCTCATGTGTGCCAGGAAGATATAAGCCTATAACACAGTGGCAAGACTTTGGTGCTGCTGACTGCAAAGCTGAATTAATAATTAGCAAATTGTTTCTGTCATGGACTGTTGATCAGTATTTCTTGGCAAAAATCCTTTTTTTTCTCTTGGTATCTTTTTCTGTCTGAAGGTTTTCTACAATGCTACACATTTCACTGAATAAAATTATTTCATAGGCTTGCAAGTTACTGGTGAAATCCGTTTTTGATATTTGAACATCAGCTGTCTCATTAGCAGGTTTTAGAAATTATTCTAATGAAACTACTCCCTTCAGTAGTCATAATAGTTATGGGACGTGAATTGAGTCCAGACATAACTTCTGTCTGCCTAAGCTATCAGAGAGGCTTCAAGGACTTTTAGTTCAGGTTGATAATACTTCTGTTCCTTCTATGGGTTAGACTCTTCAGCAACCTGCTTTTATAACCTCAACAGCAGTTAATTCAGCCGTGGGAATACAGCTTGGGTTTCTAAAATGTGTAAATTATAAGTAATGAAACCAGGAATCCTTACCTAACAAGGAAAGAGAGGCAAAGGTATATTCACAAAGGATGAATGCAGTTCAGTTTCAAATCAAACCAAATGAAGCCAGAAAATTCTGAGCTGGTTATTTTAAAATCTTCTATCCCATGAATATTGTTGTCCTTTTGGACTCTGCTGTCTGGATTGAAAACCAAAATTCTTGATTACTCATTTTTTTTCTTTTCAGATACATACTCTGACATTTTTCCCAGCCTTAGTGTAAATTTTAATAATTAACAAAAAATATTCCATAGTGAAATATTAGTAGAGGCTGAAAATACAATGTAAAAAGTTACTACATCACAATAGAATCACAATGACAGCTATTCTAGACAATCAATTTGAATATAAGCAAGGTGGATATTTAATTCTACTCTGCAAGCCCTGCCTTTTTTTTTAAAGTCGTGATTAAAGAGTAGAGCAATCGCTTCTGCAGTTAGAAATAGCACATTTGTAAGCTAGGATGAGGAAGTTATATAAAGCTTAGTAATAAACTGAGTCTCTTAATTAATATATACATGGCACCATGTTTCTCAGGCAGACAGAAAACCAAATATTAACATATCTAGAATGACTTTGAGATGTCACCTAGAATCAGGGTTCACGCTTTGCCCTCCGTGAAAAAGGCCAGTCTGAGAACTGGTGATATAAGAGTTCCACAGGAACAGCTAAGTTTTGTCCAGTTTGCATTAAATGGGCATGACAGTTTTGGCAAGAAGACAGAGAATTGCATTAATTGTTTGTAAGGCACAGATCTACACTTAGAGAATTAAATAGTGATTCTTCAGTGGAATCTCTGATACACAACTATACTTTGGATCTATGGATGCTTGAGCAAGTTACTACAAATTTTACCTATTGAAATGAAATATTTTAACCAAAAGCATTTTGCTTGCCATCCTACACAAAACATTTCTAAAATCAGCCCTCAGAACTGCACGGTTAAAATCTCATTCATTTGTTAGAGAACACTGAGCATTCTAACTTATCTTTTACCAAGACTATGAGCTACAGACAGTGGGAATTCAGAGTTAATAGAGAAATACAAACAATAGCATGAAAACCATGACAGAAAGACAAAACTTATGGGTCAAACTGCAATTTTATCTCTGCTGCGTTAGCTCACAGGTAAAAAGGAAAGCAAATATAAATGACCCATGTTTTCTAAAAAAAACTAGGCAACTGCAGTCTTCCAGATACATTCTTTTGCATGTTACCGTCTTCTGAGCCACCAACCACAGAACAGAGAATCATAAGGAAATAAATAGTATAAGTTGGGACAGTATGCCTGAGCTCAGGTAACGTATTTTCTTTATAATTGCTTGCTGAAACAGAAACTCTGCAGTTGGAGAGATGCTGGTCTAGGTTCTTTACTGCTGTAGGTCAGCATGAATCTCCAGGAGTATAGATCTATACGGATAGATTCATGAAGGAGAGCAACCTTAGTAGTTATTATTTTATCAGGCTGGGACTCAGCACTCTTGACTCTAATGGAATTGAGAAAATTGTATCAAGAAAGAAGCCTCATTTCATCACCTGGATTAGACGTGAAAACAATTAAACCAAATACATTCTGACAGAATGTTCTTTTACATTTTTTTTTCAGCTCTTCTTTCACAAAAGGAAGTAAATATCACACTGCCAGCCATGCTATTACTCTTAGATTTCTCTATTCTGCCCACCTAGTTCATTGACTTACATTTTCAATTTCTCAAAATTCTCCTAAGCAATAAAGCTGACGATTAGACCAAGTAATCCTTGATATCCTAGAGAAACTATTGTGCAGGTTAAAAAAATACTTCAGCCATATACAGGTCAAATGTATTTAAAGTCCTTTTTTTTTTTTTTTTTAATCTGAAAATTATGTGGGACTTCCTGGAATCTAAGTTATCATTTTAAAACCTGGAAGTCATGTGGGTTGTACACAAGTATAACTTAGCAAATAGTTAATTAAAAATATGTGGTAGAAAATTATGCTCTTATTAAAGATAACATACTGAGAAAGGCTAAGCCTGAGTACCAGTAAATCACCAATTTGCATATTGTTGCCCTGCAGTATATCATATGCTCATGAGAAGAATGGTAGATGTTGACTACTTTGACGATAAACACCATATTAAACAAATGCCTTATTTCAAGTAGAAAGCATTACAAAAATTACAACACAGTCTAGTTTGTGGATTTTCTTTTTTTCTGAAGAAGAGATAGTTAAGAAAGGGTTATCTGTTTTCAGGATCATGCACTTCCACAGGTTGATGTGAAACGGATAGGGTGCTGAAATACAGTTCCAGTATCCTGCTCAATCTGGCACATAGGTTTCCCATTTCCTAGACATAGCAGCCAAAAGATTTACTAATATTTATGGGACCAAACTGTGTATTTATTTCTTGTATTTGCTTATATGTGAGGCACTTGTCAGTGCAAAGTCTTCTTTCTGTAATAGTTGCAAACTTTAACTTGGAAATCAACTTAAAACCTCCAGGTGATGGCTCCAAAAGTGTACATTGCTCAGTTAAATCTCTTTTTAGGACATATAGAGTGCTTTTATCTCCACTTCTTAAAAGAAATAGGGAGAATAAAGAACTTGCACAATGTCATAAAGAAAAGAAGATCTAAATACAGAAGACTGGCTCTAACATTTCTGATGTAGGCTTTTCCACCTATTTAAGAATTCTGGAATCTAGCACTTATTAGTCTTAGCTATGCATGCATACAGTCATAAGTTTAAAAGGCTGCAAGAACACATGATGGTAGTCCACATCTTTTACAATATTAATGATTTATTCTCTAGCAAGAATTAACAACGTAGCTAGACAATCATGATGGTAGCCACTATGGACACTCTATGATATACAATGACAAAGGACTAGCCAAAATTAACAGTGAGAACACCTGAGATGCAGATAATGAAAGAACAGCATGAACCAGCCTGAAGAAGTCTTATCAAAATGCTCTAGAAGCTCAGGTGCTTGAAACACTTATATTCAACCGAGTAGTGGAGGGGGGAAGGTGGGGAGTAGCAGCATAGTGCGTTACAAAGAACAATTAACACTAGCAAACTGAGCTAATTAGTCCTCACAGTTCTTGAGTCAGTAGGAGGAAAAACCTGTCGCAAAAACTGATCCCCATGTTTGTATCAGTTACGTATAGAATGCAAACAGTCTCCACCCATGATCCTGTAACTGATTTTGAAATTAGAGTCCCGTACTGCAGACAGGAAGGAGTTTCACAAAAGAAAAATACCCACTGTTAGTAAACCACTCATGGCTGAGTATGACATGACTACACCTCAATATTAGAGAGTATACTGACATTACATTAATGTGTCAACCCTATCATTAAATAAAAGGGTGGAAATAATAATGCCTAAAATCCTCCTCACATTCAAGTTTCTGTATTACTGTTTAGTTTAATGCAAATATTATGCATTCAGCATCCTTCTCTATTTGCAAAAATGTTAAGGAAAATCATTTTTAGGATGACTGAGGTGACTGTCTTAAGTGCAAGATATCATCATGGGGCATCATCCCATGAATAAATGTAGCCGATGCATCTGGAGCATGTTTGAATATAAGGCAGATCAACAAATTACAGGTGACATGAGGTTTGTAGTAGCACATCAACATTTTTACCATTGTGATATAACAACAGCAATGAGGTTGTTCAGTCTGGAGAAGGTTCTGGGGAGACCTTATTGTCACCTTTCAATACTTAAAGGGGGCTTATAAAGAAGACAGAGGCAGACTTTTTAGTAAGACCTGTAGTGACAAGAAAAGGGGTAATGATTATAAACTAAAAGAGGGTAGATTCAGGCTATGTATAAAGAAGATTTTTTTTATGATAAGGGTGGTGAAACACTGAAACAGATTGCCCAGATAGGTGGTAGATGACCCACCTCTGGAAACATTCAAGGTCAGGTTGGACAGGGCTCTGAGCAACCTGATCTAGTTGAAGATGTCCCTGGTCACTGCAGGGGGGGTTGGATGAGATGACCTTTAAAGGTCCCTTCTAACCCAAACCATTCTATGATTCTATGAATCCATGGTAGATAAATATTTAAACACTAATGAAACTGAAAAAGTTCAGTGTTTATGTACATCTTCCACTTGTACTTTAAATTGTGGTACAGAAGTGACAAATATTTTAAAAAATCTCTAGCTAAAACATATTTATTTCTAAACATACTTATTAGCAAAGGGAGTGTACAAAGCAGTAAATCCTAATTAGCCTAGAATGAAGATACCTGCTAGATTCTTTGGCAGATGGCTTAGACGGCAGCGCATTTTTGGTAATTACTTTCCATCAAATACGAATGTCCACGAGTTACAACCTTGCACTTCAGATTCTCAAATTGCTTACCCAAAGATGATCATGCAGAGTTACAGATACTCATCCTTAGCTTTCATTTAATTTTCAAAAGCCTAGAGTGTCAGCAACCAAAGCATAAGCACAACCTTCCTTCTAGGATCTGAATCAGAGTTCTCAGATATCAAGCTACAGCTTTTTCCTGACTCCAGTTTACAGTTCCACAAATGGATCTGTCAGTAACACCCCATCAAAGATGGAGAGAAATGAAGGAGGGAAAAAAAAAAAAAAAATAAAAAAATCAAGGGAGCCATAGCAGTAACTATTGAGAAAAAGACAGAACATTCTTGAAACAAGATTTTGAGAAGGAAAAAAGAAACCAAGGAGGATAGATTGAGCAGATATCCTGCAAACTGACTGAGAAGAGGCTACTTGAGGCATACGACAACTGTAGCTTCCACTCATGGGATAAAGTAAAATCTGAATTTGAGAGCAGGAGTGCAGGGAAACTGCAAGAAGGCTGAGTAAAATTTCAACCAGAGACAATGATTGGACGAGGAGGCAACATCTACATATGGGAAGTGTGGAAGAATGAGTACAGACAAACTACAATGGTGGCAGAAAACATGGTCTAAAGAGTTGGAAGGATTAAAAGGAAACTGTGGAAGCCTCCAGGATAGAGCAGGCAACATGGCCAAAGAGGTGGCAAGAAAGGCACTATGGCTGATATGAAGATAAAAACTGCAGTCACATCAACTTTAACTTGGAAGAAGTTCATTAAGTTCTTGTTCTGAAGTTCTTGTGTGAGATACAGCATTGCAAATGCACATGGGTGAGACAGCTTGGTTAAAATAGCTCTGAGAAATACTAAGCAGCCATTGCTGGCCTAAACTTCTAGAAGAGGTATGACAATCGTGCTGTTCAGTCAGTGAAAGCATGAATGGAGAATATCTGCCTGGTAACAATAACACTCTGCAAGACTACTCAAAAAGAGCAAGCGTAACAATGAAAGAGGGAAGAGGGGTGAGCACACAGATAAAAGTGTGCATCAAGAGCTCCGGGGAGTATATATGACTAAATAAATGGACAAAAGGGAGGGAAGCAGCAAAAAGGTTGGGATGGATAAGCCACAAGAGTAACTGCTGAGAGAAGTGAAAAAAGAGAAAAAGGAGAGAAAAGGAACAAGGCAAGGCAGAACAGAATCAAAAGGTGTTGTGGTTTAACCCCAAACAGTAACTGGACCATGCAGCCGCTCACTCACCCCTCCCCGGTGGGGTGAGGAGGAGAATTGGAGAAAGAGAACTCGTGGGTTGAGATAAAAACACTTTACCAGGACAGCAAAGGAAAAGATAAAAATGTATTAATTATAATAGTAATGTATAAGGATAATAGGATATATAAAATGAAAAATGCGCATTTTCTCACCACCCAACAACCGACACAGACCACCCCGAGCAGCAGGCAGGGAGCGAGGATATTCCCCCGCAGCCATCCCAGAGCAGCAAGTTCCAGAGAGAGCGAGTGACGGAACGAGCAGCTGAATGAACAGGTCCGAACAACAACAACCAAAACTAAAAGTAAGAAGAAGGGAATATGAACAGAAAACGAACTGCACAAGGAACCAGAGCAAGGGGGCAATGGATAACCCTCCCTCACCCCGGCCATGCCATCTCTGCCATGGAACACTCTCTCTGGCCAGTTTAGATCACCTACTCTGGCTGTGCCCTCCCAAGGGTTTGCACCTGCACATCAGCAAAGCTTGGGAAACTGCAAAATGCCCTTGGTCATTCAGCAGCAACAAACAACAGCAGTATCCTGCCACCTTGTTTCACAAACTAGATCCAAAACATGGTAGCTGCTGAAAACAAAACTAGTTCCGTCCTGGCCTAAACCAGGACAAAAGGATTACTTAGGATTGCATATTAAGAAAAGTGGAAGTGGGGCATCACTAAAATAAGTAAGCCAGGGAGCCAGTCTGAAATCTCTTCTAGGTTTGCCATGAAGAAGAGAGAAGTGAATACACAGACAATGGTGTTCAAAAGTAAACAGAAAATGGACAGTGGGGGGAAAGCAAGAGAGAAACCTCCTGTCCAGCCCATTTGCAGATAATCAGACAATCTGAATGGCTGTAAATCATTACAGTGACATGATGTTAATGGAATTGCCCCTTTGTGTCATTTAATGCAGAGGGCAGGAACTTAGGAATGCTGGCGCAGCTGGCGAGCAGGAAGGCATCCTAATTGACAATTTCGACAAATACCAGGCAAAAAATATGGAGTTATGCTCTAGTTCTAGATTTAGTTTGGATAGGTTTTATCTACAACCACTATGAAACATATGCAGTTATTTACGTAAATGTGGCATGGAAAATAATTCTGAGTGTTCACTTATACTCCATTTCCAATAAGATGACTCCATGAGATTAGCTCAGGTAATACAGTGCTCGTACTTTAGAGGTATTCATTACTGAAGGACTGGAGACTGAGAAGGGACACACCACCCTGGTAAAAAAGACATTCATCAACACAGCCAAAAAGATAATTGGTTGATAGCTGAGAAGGATGAATATGTCAAAAGCCAAGAAACAAGACGATAAAACTAAAATTCATCTGCTTGGAAAAGTTATTTTGAGATGGTTTGCTGAAACTGGGCCTAGTTGTCCACTGTACACACAGTGATGAACAGATTTTGTAACTGTAATCAGAGTTTTGGACAGACAAATTTTAAACAACTCAAAAGACAGTTATATCTAGAAGGTTTGCAGTCTTAGCTAGTGCTCATTGAAATCACAGCATCATTAACACTCTGAAAAATACTCATCTTCTACTTCTTTCTTCCACCCTAAAAAGATCAAGGGCAAATCCTAGGTGAAGTAAGAAGTCCAGGACACCCCAGAAAACCATGGAGCTGGCTTGAACCACATGCTGAGAGACTGATTTTGGGACTAGCAACCTGGAAGCCCTGCTTATGCTTTTCATTTTTAAAATCAAATAGTGCAAATGCAACCATTACAATGCAAATAATGCAAGCATACATACAAAAAAGTCACAGTACATTTCTAGAAAAAATATTATTTTTAATAGTAAGATTAAATGCTTTTATAAAAAGGAAGCCAAACAGAATATTCTCATTTTAACACGGAGGAAAGGAATTCATACTAGAAACATTTGTTCAGAATTACACGATGCACAAAGTACTCTCTGAAATTTCACACAACTCCATAAAAACCTTCCCTACATCCATAAAATAGTTTCTTTGAGATTATAAAGAAACTAATTACCTGTATGTTAAGTACTTCTTAAATTAACAGAACTAAACAAACATAAAACAATTTTAAAGACAGTTTTCCCAGATACTCTGCTTTGCATACTGTCTATTTCAAAACTATGAAATTAATTTCAACTTTTCCATACAAAACTTCTACACAACCTATGGAAATGAACATGCTGATAGTTATCAACATGTCAATTTTATGCAATCTACTGTAAACTATAGTAATCTTTTATTAGACTTTTGATATGCAAAAGTGAAAAAGAAAACTGTCAAACATTTTTAACATATGGCATCAATACTTGAACTGAATATACTGGTATGAGAAACACAGAGCAGTTACAGAGTGGACAAAGGAATAACGGCAAAAATTCACTTACAAAACAGTAAATGTTGTGGAACAAAATTTTAATCACTAACAATAAACCAATAATATGCATACTAGGTTATAGAAATGAAAAATATTGCCTGATGAATTCTCAGTGTGCTTCCTGGCAGTCACACCAGAACTGTCTACCACAGAGGTGCATGTAAGGTACTTACATTATAATTTCACCTTTCCATTTACTCATATAACTTCTTGGGGGGAAACTTATTCCCTACTTGGGAATAAGTTGAACACATTTTTTTTGGCAAGCTCTCTTCAGAGAAAGAATGTATCAAATCCTTCTTACAAATAGGAGTATTCTTAACATTCAGTGTATTTCAATAAATTTTGAATTGTTACCAAACTTTGACGTTGATGGGTTCTACACGACAAAAAACTAAATTCCTCCCTTTTTGGTCAACATCACACCTGAAGAGAGGACAGGGACAGATGCACAGGCAGAGCATCACCAGTGGGGCTGCGGTTCTGCAGGCTAATGAAGGTGCTGACACCCTCCTCACATCCCCCAAACACCAGTGCAGCCACTCCTGGTCCCACAGAGCCTTTGGGGATGGTGGGGTCAAATGACCATCTTGTCACTCATCACTATATAAGGAATATTTTTAAATCATCGTTTTTCCAGGTGAAACCAAATGCACCAAGTCTGCCTGTTACTTGTCAAACCTGGCATGGCTTTCAGTTAGCCTTGACATATGGATCAGACCCAGAGTCCCCTGCTGCCCTCGGTCATCTCCCCACTACCGCAGCTACATCCAAGCCTCAACAATCACTCTGGAGCTTTGTTTCAAATCAAACAAACAATAAGACTAAAATTGTGTTCTAACTGGCCAATGTTCTGACGGTTGAATGGGTCTGTGGAAATGTCTGGAGTTTTCTTATACAGAGAAGCTTGAACAACAAAACAACTATACAGCTCAAACCTCTTACCCATAAAACCATTACATATAAACTTACCTTTCAAAAAAGCAAAATGTGTAACTCTCTTACAATATATTTGCCTGAGTTTCTCAGTTGTTTTCCATGCCACACCACTGAGAAAATGGGGAGAACAGAACAGAAAGCACAGCATGGGTTTGCTCAGAATTGAAGCTTTTATTAAAAATAATTTTTCATTAATAACAAGTGACCATTAAAGGAACATTCTGAGAAAAAATGTTGACCATTGTGGTTCACCACAATGGAGAACATGATCAAACTAAAGGGAGTAAATTCTACTTTAACTTCAGAAGTGTATACTTGATAGACTCAGAAAGCTTGTACAAGTAAGGTGGCAAATTAAATGCACATCTTTCAAGCATGGCTAAGAGGTAACAATCTAAGACTCAAAAATGGCTTAAACCACTTAATCTAAAGCTTCATCCTAAACTCTTTTTAAGCTTCTTATGTGGAGGAAAGGCTGCAGGGCCAGCTTGAACTAAAAAAAATAAACCCCAAACCAAAAAACAACCACAAGAAACCAACCAAACTAACTAGAAACCAAAATCAACACCACAAAAGACAACATCACAAAGCCTACATATTAAAAACAGAAGAAACTACAATGAGCAGGTGTGAAGATGGACACAGCCTGGAGCACTGAAGAAATAATTGGAGGTGGGTGGGTGTTTTTACATCATTGCATCACCTTCTTCTATCCTGTGCTGCTGCCACTGCCTGCAGCAGCTCCAGTTCATCTTGCTATTGAAGGCAGCAACACTGGAACTGAGATGAGGATTTCTCATTCTTGATCTTTATTTTACTTTTCTGCTGTGTCCTCTAAACTCATATACTTGCTCCTTCTTAACTCAGAAATACACCACTGCTCTTGAAACCTCTGTGCCTGTGAGCATATGTGCATGCCACAGTTTGTTTTTTTTTTTTTTTTATTAGAAATTAGTATATTCATTGGTTTGGCTTGTTGCTATCTGTTATACAGGGCTAGAAAGAATTTGCCTCCTAAATGAAACACAAGCTATTCAAAGTATAAATGAAATCACAGCAAGGAATCATTCAAGGAAGAAAAAAACAACAACAAAACCGCTCCAAATTTTCATTTCCCTATTTACTGATATTCGGCAATATTGGTTTAAACCTGTGACACCCAGAAGATCACAGTAATGACACAGGAATTAGATTTTTCTTTGGAAAGCACAATTTCTGGTTTTTTTCGCAAGCACAGCAGGAGCAAGCGATACTCAAAAACTGACCCTGACTGTGAAGAACAGGTACTCCCCAAGTCTTCCCAACTCACTGGGAGCTGGGGGCCAGAAACAGCCGCTCTGCTTGGAAATCAATCTCACCTCTGGTGGAGGTAGGAGCTTGGGCTCCCATATCTCTTACTGAAAGAACTCCTTGTAAACTAGTTATAACAGAAGAGCTGACTGAGGACCCCAGAATTCCAAGTCTCTGACAAATACGATATATTACTGAGCCAATTGTCAATATTTGTCAAGCACCAGCTTCTGATCAAACCTCTTCCATGTGAAATGCTTATAGGAACTTTCTGGGCTAGACAACATATGATGGACTCTCTGGTGGCCACAGTGCCTTTACACAGACTAGACTAAGGGTCTCGTAACATTTTATGTATGTAATAACCAACAAAATCCTACACACTATTCTCATCTTCATGTAGTGAAACAGGAGACCAAGTAGGGTGAGTATTTTCAAACCCAGGCTTCCCAAGTTATGCCTGTATAGCCACGATGCGTGATGCATGAGTCATGAAAAAGTATGACTGCACACCTTTGCCATCAGCAACTGAGATGAGAATTGTGCAATGAGGCTGCAAATTAATAGATATTTACATAATTAAATACTTAAAAGCTGAAATGCTATGCTGTAATTTAAATTAAGGTAAAATAAATCATTATACAATGATTAAATTGATCTGTATTTTAAAACTTGAAAATAACAGAAGACTCAATATCATTGTAGCCCATCAGGAACATTTGCCAAAGGAAAATTGTTTGGTAGATGTATTTTCTGTAATGAAACAAAATTTTAGCCATTTCAAAAAAATTCAGTAGAGAGGCTGTAGCTGACCATATTACCTAAGAAAAAACATAAGCTAGAGAAGAAAAAACTTTACTACATCCCCCCTAGGAAATGAACTTGCAACCTGATGGTCATAAGGGAGACATGTGAGTTAATTAAACAGTGCAACTGGCAAATACATGGCTTAATTTGTGGGAACAGACAAATTCTCACTCTGAAAGCTAATTTGCTTCATAAGCAATCATGTGAAAGATAAGGCAATCATTTTGTGGCTGTTATATAAACAGACATTATATTCTAACCCAGAACATCTGCTTATCAGTTACACAGTCTAGCAAGATAAATAGTTTCTCTCCAGTAAAATTCTTTTTAGTATTTTTTTTTAATAACAGTACCTGGGAAGGAAGGAAAACTTACAAGCACAACATTTACCATAGAAGGCACTGGCCAAAACTGATCTGGTATAGTCTTACTAGAGATTTCCAGGAAGAATTTTGTCAGAATTACAGATAACTGAGCTGTAGTACCACAGGCTTTTTCCCATTACAATAACAGATATTTGGTAATGAACTAAGTCATTATGCTTGTCTACATCAGGTAGAACTAATAGATACAGCAGCAAATAACATCAAACAAGATGACCCAGTAAGAGGAAAGAATTAATTTCTCTTTCATTTCTGGAAAACATTAATAACTCTAACAATTAAAAATGTTGCTAAGAATTTGAGTAAGCACAAGGCCTTTTAAGTATATTTGAACAAAAAAATGCAAGACTACTTTTTGATTTGTTAACCTCTATTTTCTTGTACAAATATCTTCCATGATACATTTTTTATGATATAACCGAACACTTCTCCCAATAGTTTTCAATTCTTATCATATTTCTTAATCTTCCCCCCCCCCTTTTTTTTTTTTTTAATGAGCAATATATGATCAGACCTGGAAAAATCATGGCCTAGTAATGTAAATCAGTGTTTTTAATATCATTGGAAATTCCTGGAGTTTTCTGCGGGATTCATCTTGTAGGTACTACTCACTGTCTTGGTTACAACCAACTACCTTCACAGCTAGTCAGATGATGGTTAGCTGTTGAGTTACCAGGTACTACAGCAGACTGTTGTCTTCTGTATGTTTGGAACACAACAAAGAAGAAAAGTTACCAGCAGAGAACAACCCTCTGTGTTTGCTTACATATTCACTCACATATTTACAAAATGTTGTGTGTTCATGCAGAACAGGCACAGTCTTTTTTTATACTGTCTAATCATGCGATGAAAAACGTGAGGATTTTGAATAGCTGCATATTTTATAAATATCTAAAAAGACAGAGTAACTGTATATTTTATACAGGTTTCTGTAGGAGACTTCTGTGTATGGATTCCTTATTGCAAAAAGTGCAATTTAAAAAAGTAGATACTTGCATTTGGGAGCCATGCTATTGCAAAAGAAGGCAGGACAATCTATCATTATGTTTAGGTGCAGATACTTGAGAAACCTTTCTACTTGTATAATTATAAAGATCCACCCTGTATTTTAGGCCTTCATTAACATCTTCCCAGTTTTCAGGTGCGTGGAAAGGAAACACAAACCCTAACTCAGCAGCCCTATGAGTATCCACTCCTGATTTCTACTTCTTAGCAGAACAGATGCCATTTCCCGCGGAAGCTGCTTCATTCTGCAGAAAAGAGAAACACTGAAGGCACTGCTGTCAGCCAAAGGAAACAAAACAATGCATAAATAACAATGCAAAAATAAACAAGATCAGAAATTAAGGGATCTTAATTTCCCATCTGTGCTCCAAAGACTGTATTAGTCCTCTCTGTAAAATCTACAAGTAATCTTCAGGGATGTTAAAATGCTTGGATCTCTTTGACTCTTTTAGCCCCTCACTTCGACAACCAGAAAGGACAATGGGTAAGGAACTGGCCTGGGAAATAGAGATATTCAGAACAAGGATACACGTCCTGGTGCATGTTCTGGATAAAAGGAGGGGAGGTGAATGGCTGCAGCCATAATGACTTCAGAAAATTGGAACATGTTGTTATATATTTTTTGTAGGCTCTGAAGTGGAATACAAGCCTGAGACACCTGTAGTCATCTGTAAAGACTGAGGCCCTAAAGAAGCTTCACCCCGAGAAACTGAAGTGCCCAAGGAAGTAAGACGTGCCCATAATTAGGCATCCATTGGACAAGGGGTTTGGGAATTGCAGTTTTAGACTGAGGTGACTGAAGTGCATATACATCTTCACTTCCCGCAAGCCTCTCTTTAGACCTGAGCCAAATCTGTTACCTTTTTAACAAAATACTACTCTGAAAGAGAAGCCAAGGTAATACTTCTTTCAGCCTAGATATATGGAGAGTATGAGAAAAAAATGCCATTTCCTTATTTTTGTTTTCTTCCAAAATGATAAAAAAGTATAGGTAATATCCTTTGGGAGCACATTATTCTGCTGTAGTACTTTGCTCTTCAGAAAGCATTCTTTAAAATGTATCGACGAAGAACTATGAACTGCATTTAAGGCCATTAGTCTACTTAATTACTTTTTTCTCTGGCATTTCAGAGACTCCATAAAGCTAAGGGCAAAAAATAAGTTTCATTAAAAATGTTCTAAAAAGTAAAATTGCACAAGAGGTTGCAGCAGACCAAAAGCGTATTAAAGAAAGTAAGTCCTTTACAACCAGTTAAAGTTCAGTTAAGGCAATACCTCTAGCATAGCCTGGGCAGAGGACTCCACACATCAGCTATAACTGCAGCAGAGAGGAAGGCAGCTCAATCCATCCTCATTTTATATTAAGAAACTGGACTCCAGGGGATCGCCTGACCCAACATCTAGTCCTTTGCTGAGGCATACTTACTTCCAATATATTTCTTTTCATGAGGATTGAGTTCCTCCTTAAAGGGAGTCAGGACTTTTTGGCTGCATTATCCTTACCAAAAGGCTACCAGAACCACAGGGGTAGTGCTGCACAGTCCAGTTGCCAGACACAAACAACATGCTGGAGTCATGAAACTGACCGCATGTGTACTCCGGAGTCTGCTACAACACCTATCAGAACAAACACTTGTCACCTTGTGCTGGTCTTGGGATGTAAGGTGGCGTCTCAGTTCTTACTGCCTACTTGATGCAATGGTATTTAACTCATGGCCTTCTCTCTATGTTCCCTCCCTGCATGCTAGCTATGCAATGTAGACATCCCTTAACATCTCAGTAAGCCTGGAGCAGTTTAATTTCACCAAGAGGTGGAAAAACAAGATATCAAGCACTAATTCTTAACTATTCCCTCCGCTGTGCTTGAAAAGGGATCAATGGATGTGTGATAACTACAAATTCAACTTTTGAAGCCTTCTGCTCTTCCCCTGTCAAATAATTTGTTTAAAAGCAAGACTACTTGACAAAATTTTCCCCATTTTATAATAAAAATCAAAAGCTAGGCTAATTCTGCCTAGGCAGAACTTCAAAGGATTGTCTGGGAGGAGATACAGAGCTGAAAAATGCTGCAAGTCATTGAAAATCCCACAATGTGACCATTTTACAGAATAAACTCCAAAATAAAATCAAGGATGGCAACCCAGCTAACTTAATAAAAATTGAGGGTAATAGTGTAACAGTTTGGAAGACAGTGTAGATTGGATTTAGGATCCCTCTCATGCTAGAGTGCATTGAGATCTTTCCTCTACCAGAAGTAACTAATTCATGGCCACGGCGTTAAGTTCCACAACTCGCACCAACCCATGCTGCCGTATTTCTAGTTACCTGCAAAAACTAAGTAGAAATTTCTAATATTTCTTTGAGACTGCATTTGGCTGCAAAGCTACTTGGTATGTTTCCTTGTTGTTTTCATTACTCAAAGGATGCCAATATGTGACTCAACGTCATGGTGAGACCACTACCAAAATAAGCATACTTCCTTACGAGACAAACATGCAAGAGTATGTCATGACATGACAGTCAGGACTTAAGACTGGACCAGAAACTAAAGGTGTCAAAAAGGGAGAGAATAACTCAAAGCACAAGAAGCATCACAACTAAAAGAGACTCAAGAATCAATGGCATGAAAGACAGTAACTTTAATGCAACTGCTAGGTATTTTCCACAATGTCCAGAAATTGATTTTCCTTCCACTACTCTGTTTCAATCTACTCTTCTGCTTCCCCCACCAAACTCTTGCTGACTGTGAAAATAACATATGAAATTGCTGATTATTCTAGACAATTCTTAATTCAGACTTGACGAAAAGTTTCCTTTTCTTTCTTAATCTCCATGACAACACTTGCTGTTTCTTATGCAGTCATTTGTATCTATTTTTTAATCTAAAATGAATATGGAACTTTATTTATGCATTGGTTTAGCATCATTGGCTAAAATGGAAACCTAAAGAGAAGTAAACAAAAAACACCCCTTGTTTTTCCTCTGCTTTCATCCTGCTGCTGCTATTTCTACAGTATCTTAAGTTCTCAATAATTTAAAATCACTGTTCAGCTGCCTTTCCCCTTGAGATTAATTTACAAGCAAATAAACCTTCTTTGCTTTCTAGCTATTAAGTTTCAAGAAGACACACAGAACACATTTAAAATTTATTTCTGTATATATGCTTTTCATGCCCCCCCTTTTTTTTATTTTTAAGAAGAATGAGAATCTGAGGAGGTCCCTGCTGAATGGAAGCTAGCCAGTGTTATTCCAATTTACAAGAAGAGCATGAAGGAAGACCCAGGAAACTATAGATCTCAGTCTAACCTCAGTTCCTGGACAAATAATGGAGAAGATCATACTGGGTGCTACTGAAAGGCAATTAAGGAATAATGTAATCATCAGGCACAGTCAACAAGCGTTCATGAACTGAAAGTTAACTAATCAATATCCTTCGATGCACCCACTGAGGGAAGGCATTAGATGCAGGTTTTTCTAGATTTTACTAAGACTTTGATACTGTCCCTCACAACATCCTTCTGGACAAGTTGCCCAGTTGTGGGATAAGCAGGTACTGCGTGAAGAACTGTCTGAAAGGCAGAGCTCAAAGGGTTGTAGTGTGTGACTCTATGTCTGACTGGAGACCAGTCACCAGCAATGTTCCTCAGGGCTCAATCCTAGGGCCAGTTCTGTTAAATTTGTTTGTCAATGATCTGGTTGCAGGAGTTGA
>KL254930.1:0-26871 GCA_000699545.1 Podiceps cristatus
CCATCCAGCCAGTGTTTGATCCAGGAGGGTGGATCGGCGCAGGGGACTGCGCTACAGCTACGAGCTCAATCAGCCCTCTCCATACTCATCGCTGCTGGTGATCAGCAAACCACCCCTGGGAGCGCTGCTCTTCCACACAGCCTGGAAGAAGTGATTTTGCTTCTCTGGCTCCCTTCTCACCCTCTGCTTGCTCTATCTGCCCTAATGCTTTTACCCTCAATTGTAGGGGGTGAAACCTTCGGGCAGGCAGGGCAGGTGTGCGCTTCCACACCAACCCGCACAACAAAAGAAATGAGCTGGACAGAACGCAGGAGGAGTCATTTGGACAGGGGAGGGGAAAACAGAGACGTTAAAGACCAAGCAGCCGCACAGGATATCCTGACACTCGGCTGTGTATTTGACACAATATTTAGTTGAACTGCACCACTTCCTTTAAGGTGCAAAATTCAGATTTATTCAGCTGATTTCTTTTCACGTTAGAACATACGGCTTTCCTTGCATTAGTCATGGAGTTCAAACTTTTATTTGCCATCTGGCAATGGATTGGGGTTTACTGGGGGGGAGGGGATAGGAAAGGGGGCGCTTTTTTTTCTCTCCTTTTTTTGTTTTTTTTCTTTTTGCATCTGTATTTGCTTTATGAGCTATGGCTAAGGCATCATTTACACATGGGGGACTGGATCAGGTTCTCTCAATTCTTTCCATATGTTCACTTATGCTGTCAAAACATTTTTTCAATCTAATTAATCTGCACACGTCTCTCCGTTCATTTCCCCCCCTCACTGGGTTTTAGCTTTTTTTGGGGTATCTAGCTGGGATTTTATCATAAAAACAAGTTCTGCCTACACTTTTGCTTTAGGGTTAGTCCATCAAGAAAACAAAACTATTAGCGACACTTCACTCTTCTCCATCTAATTATTCTTTCCATGTTTCCAACACTGGCTGAGGACATTTTCCTTTTCCCCTCATCTTTCAAATATATTCTTTGCCATGCTCCAGTGTCTACCTGAGGTTAATGAGGGAAATCCCTGCTGTGAGTTTTGATTTAGGATTATTTTTTATCTAGTTAATCTGATGTGTGGTTTACTATAAAAAAAAAGCTATACCTCAAAAATATGCTTACATTTATTTGACCAAATCTGGACTGCATTTGGGAAATTACCCCAGACAGGAACTCATAAAAAAACAAGAAACCTTTAAAAAAAAAAATCTTTCACTACTGTAAACCAGTAGAAGCTTGAGATGTTAAAACAGAGAGTAAAGCTGCATTAAAATATGAAGAGAGCCTTTCTGGTAACCTTACAGATACCCTATCTCCAACAAAAATTTAAAATATCACTTAAGGGAAAACTGCTGTTTCACAGACATCCAATGTGCATTGGGCAGAGAGTAAAACCTAGAAGAAATGAGAAATGTGTTAAAAGTTCAGGACTGGGCTGCATAGCTATTTCTGCTTGTGAAGCACAGTAGAGAGAAGACAGCTGTCCACCACAGAGGGCATCTGCTTTCCTTGCCATGATTGCCACAGGCAGGGAGCTAGCAACCTTTTCTAGCACACTGTTCCAGAAAGTATTTTTCTTTGCCAAATTAGAAGCTACAAGTGACTGAGCTGAGTGGGAGCTGAAGCAAGGCAGCTGATCAGCGGATGGTATCGTCCCGTTTTGTTAAAAAACGGGCACCCTCTCTTCTCTAGGTCTGAAAACCAAAGGCAGCCAGGGGTGGGAACCTACCCCTTTCATTTGCTCTTCTGCTATTAAAACTGTCCTTTAAGAAGAGTGCTCTTCCTAAAAAGCACTTTAAATGCTGGATGCATATTGCTACGAAAGTTTAGAAAGCTCTCGATTCCTTAAAAACCTGGGAAGCCCAGTCTGACGGATGGGATGGCCAGTCTGTTCCCACATGTGCTCTAACAGCAGCACGGGAGAATCCCAGCCTGAGCTGTGGGATTCCTGTGGACACAGAATTCAGAGAGATTTATACGGGGAAAACAGTCACATCAAAATAGGTGTTCTTCTCCCCTTGCTCCTAAAACATTTGGCTTATCTCTCTTGGAGACCATTGGGAAATGGTAAACACAGTTCTCTTCAGCATTAAAACTTCTCTGTAAGTAGGAACCTCTTTCCACACACAACCTCTCTGTGTATTGCCATTGCTTTTATTGCATAGAAAAACGTCTAGGCACTGACTTACACAAATCCATTGGGAGGGAAGTATTCTTGTCGGTAAACACCAAAAGTTACCCTCGTCACTGCTCTAGCTATCTGTCAGGCCTGACATGTTTCTATACAAAACCAAAACCAAGGGCTATCAATCCCCACCTGTCCCAGAGCCACAAAGGACCCTTTGATTACAGTAATATTACTGAACCTCTTTTAATGAGCAAATCCAAACCTGCCACCCAGCACTGCCATAAAGGTGCCATCTGATGCATCTTTTTCCTTAGGAGACCTTCTAAGAAAGCATTTGTATTCATTTGGCAAATAGAAAAAGAGCACATTTTATAATTGACCGTGCCCAAAACAATAGCTGGTTCTGTCTGAAAACACACCAGGCAGAATTAAAAGTGCAGTTAGTGAATGAGTCAAGTGGTAGCCGGGTTTGGCTGCCTCACAGCCTGGGATCTAACACAGCACCTCCTGCCCCGGCAGTTATCTTTAAAGCGGAGATCTTGCAGAGAGGAGCACACTAGACAGTCTCCAGCTTCCCACCCCCGAATTCTGGCTAGGTGGGAGGGTTGGTGAGCTTCTTTATAAGCTGTTCTTTTTACCTCCAGGACAGGCGAACTGCACCAAACTCCCCCAGAGGGATGTTCTCACCTTACAACACCCAGCTGGTCACCAGTCCTACTTTTACTTTGCTGTCTCATCCCATTTCCCGTTTTTTAAGAAGCCTCCAGTGAGCTGCACCTTGTGGCTCCTATTTCCAAGCAAACCTTGCCCCATCACTCACTTTACTGAGAAATTCCTAACCCACTGCTCCTGTCGTGCTTATGGGGGAAAGCTGCTCCCAGCACAACTTCTGTTAAGGAGGGCAGTTGGAGATGCCAGCTCCCGGATTTTCATCTTGGACAAGTCACAGTAGCTTCCTAACCTCAGTTTCTCGTCTATTCCCTGGGAATCAGTAACACCACTAGATAAACAGCAAACACTTAGGAGGCAAATCTAGCCAATGTGGGACACAACTGAAGAAAACACACTTTGTGCTTCATGATTCAGCTGATCCCAAGAATTGAGCCAATTCCCGCTGCTGAGGATCTGTCCTTTCCCGTAAAGACAGCAAGCGGAGAGAAGAGACAAGTAGCAGAGACTCAAAAGGCACACGGAGCTTTTCACTTGTCGGTCACCAGTCAGAAGCTCAGCGAGGTCAGTGACTGCGAGTTACCGGGGTATGCAAGCTTTTTATCGTGTCCTTTGCGAAGTGGATTTATTGGTTTCAGATTCATTTCTATCGCAGGCAGTTTTCACTACACAAACCCCTCCATTGTTGCAGCTCAGTCACTGTTAACCCCTTGCAAAGCTACACAAGAGAAACTGCTACCACCACCACCACCTGAACAGACGGCCTTTTACAGTCGTACTTGCAGAAGCATCCGAACTGTGAACTGAGCCTGGATGACCTCAAAGAGCCTTTCCTAGCCTTGGGTAGAGGCACAGCCATGAGAGGGAAGTTGTTCTGCAGCTGCACACACTGTTCCTCACTCGTGCATAAACCGGGAAGGGCAGAGCCCAGCTCGGCAGGCTTGTTCTTTACTCCCCACAGTGGCTCCACGGCCCTCGCCGGGTCTGCTCATGGAGAAAGACAAGTGTGTGCTGGCAGCATCATAGGCCTATTCTTTGCAGAAAGTACTTTCTCAAAGAAAAAACAAAACAGAAGAAGCAAAAATGAACAACTATATCATTATCTAATGTGCTGAGATCTCAGCAGAGATCATTTCAAAGATCCATATTGTTTACAGCAGCTGAGTCTAACAAGTGCTGAAGCTGTGCTCTCGCTTAAAGTGCTAACATATTTACAGTTTTCAATCCTGTCCTTAGCGCTTATCTGTCATTTGAAGATGAATGCTCCTTTTGTACAGGCTAATTACTTGCACGAACACTGCACTAGCTCAAAATCCCAGATTTGTTTCGCTTTTCCATTAGCAGCAATTTTGTACTTTTGAAATTGCTTAATACAGCAAAGCTAAAAAAAAAAAAAAGCTAGTTTTTGTTCAAAGGTATTTCTTTGGCTGTGACATATCTAGAATGGGAGGAGGGAAATTAAATTACTTTTATCTGTTGAAAGTCTTAATTTTACTATACAACTTTTCTAAACGCACTTAGCCGTTGTTCTGCTCTGGCTTGGTTATTAGTATTAGAATAATTTGTGAAGATCTACATAAAACCAGACTGGATCAGTAACAGATCTAGCTAAACCGCTTGATAAGAAGTGGTTTTCTCATGCTTGACAATCTTTTCTCTATATATAATACGTGAAAAATTTGGTAGGATCCCACCCTGCCTCCCCCTCTTCCAACAAAGGGTAGGACCATGCACAACTGAAAAGCTGTCAGTCATTTCACTTTTACAGGAACAGAAGGAATGCAGGCCATTCTACAACTCAGTAACCTAATTAAAAAAATACAACCCAGACATGCAAGAAAAAGGACACAGTTATAACAAGGAGGACTTATGCTGCTGAATGTTTTACATTACATTCATCGGGTTACTGACCTGTCACAAACCAGTTTCAGATGCAAATCAAAAAACGCTCAGCGATGCAAGATGCATCTGTTGTTTCTGCTAATCCTGATCCCACTGCAGTCAAAAAAGGGTAACATCTAGTTTTCAGAAGTCTCCAGCATGTCTTTAACTGCAGTTTAGAAGGCTCCAGACTTGAGGAAAAAGAGCGCCCGGTCTCTCAGTTACGTGTTAGATAGAGCATTACATGTCCAAAGCTACAAGCCTGTCAATGAAACGGCTGATCTTGAATTAGCCTTTGCCGTTCCCAAGGGATTGCCCACACAAACCGCGAGTGAATTTGTGTTTAAAGGATGTGGTCTCCCATTCCTGCCCAAATGTTTGCTAAAAACGGGACTTCTGCATAGGAAGTACATTTCACTGTAAATGTATAATACAACTTTTAAAAGTCACAAATGCTGTAAATATTAAAAACGGATACAAACTTCAGAGTTGTATTCATGTCATACTACATAGGCCATCTTTTGTATTACATACACAGCAATGAAAACTAGCACACATAATAAACTGGTTGCAGTTGTAAAGATTTTGTTTTCCCATTCAGAAGTCAAAAGATGTTCCCGTTATGTGCAACTGAGTTGCCAGTCTACTGGTCTTTCTGTTCTTACTGATTTTAATCCACCAGAGCAACATCATTAGCATCATCGTACATTGTCTTTGCATCTTTCATTCTAACACCTTTAATGCAACTATAAAACCAGCCTATGAGGTAATTAAACATCACTGGATCCACTTCACAAATCGGTTGGAAGGCAAAGTTGAACAACTTGCCCAAAGTCACAGAAAGAGTCAGTGGCAAAGCTCGGAATAAAACCCACGTACTCTGACTCTCCAGTTAGAAAACACATTGTTTTCGCATTGCAAAATCCTGCTTATATTTATATTGGGGTAACCTCTGAACAACGCGATACTGCAGTGGCTTATGTTAGGTCTGAACTAGTACAGCTGATGAGGTTCACCCAGTATGTGTATCACCTCGCATTACCAGGCTGCTAACAAGAACTACATGGGAAAAGACAGTCTTGTTTTGGTTTGTTTCTTTTTTCCTCTGTGACTAAGAAATACTACACTACATTTTACATGGTATTTGTTTGATCTGTAAAGCCAGGCAATCCAGTTCTTATCTCAAGGACATTACACAAGCCTGCTGATTTGAGGTGTCTAACATTTCTGGACATTTGTATCTGTTCATACTTGAAGAGTTACAATAGGAACAGGGATCCTGTTAAACAAAGGAAAGCCCTTCTTCTTTAACCCTTACTGCTAACGCTGCAGAAAAAAAATCCAGCATGTGTGGGTGGACTATGAGCAAAAACCTCTCCAGCCCTAAAACCTGTTGCTGGGTTGCAGACAGAAGGTGTTACCTACCCAGAGCGCGCTTCCCTGCCTCCTGAAGTCACAGTCCAAAGAGTGGCAAGTGCCGTCATTTTGAGAAACCGAGAAAGTTACAAAACACAGCAAAATAGTGGGGCTAGGAGGAAAATGAGGCAGGGAAGTTGAAAGGCAGCTGAAGGAGATGCTGGCGTGGAGCAGGTTCTGTGTGACCAGCCACCAGGGGGAAGACGAGTCGTGCTGCTTCATCCAGGCGCCCGCTCCCAGCCTGGGGCAGGGCCGGGGGTCGCCCAACGCCTTCCCGGAGAGCGCTGGGGTGGGACGTCGCTTTTCTGACCTTCGGCTGTGTTTCCCTTCCCCTTTCAGCTCTGTATAGGCTTTGTGAACGAGACTTGACGAATTCATACCTTCTAGCTGCTATTAACTATTTTCACACCAGAAGCAGCTGGTCAGAATCTTTAAACAAAAACCTGGGCGCAGAAGGGAGGGGACGAAGAAAACTGAGAGGAGCAAAAAAAGGGAAAAAAAGGCAAAGCTGTGTTTTTCAGACAGCATACACTTGGGCGTTGTCTTTTTTAAAGTAAAAAGTAAGAAAAATCTCATGCAGCTCATATGCAAACAGTGTCAGAAACGCGGAGCAATGCCCCGCTTGGCGGTAGGCTGAGGCGGTGGCCGGGGGCACGGCAAGGCACCTGCATCCCCACGCGTGCCTGCCGAGCCGCGTGACCTGCACAACTGAAGCCGCGGGAGAAAAACGAAGGAGGCAAAACGTCAAAGCCCCTCTCGGGTCGCTGCTGTGGACACAGACCTATTCAACAGCATGGCCGGGACCGAATCACAGACAGACAACCTTTCCTACTACCATAAAAATGACAGATAGGTAATAGTTACAGCCCGTAAACACAAGACTCAAATTAAATAGAGTTCTAAGTGGTATACTGTAACTGGAAGCAGGATCCTACTCCGATTAGAGCCAGCTCCGCCTAAAGAGTATCAGATGTTACTCAGGCCTTAGAAGGCCTGAGACATAAACTATGAGTGTAAGAGAAAAAGAAGTCAAATGACTCATGACAGAGTTTGTTTTAATATAAATGACTTATTCTGGCTCTTTGCTTTTAAAGACTTGCCATTTTCAGATCTTGAACAGCTAACCTAGGCAGCTGGCTTCCTTAGCCAGTGTCCTTCATTTTGTGTATAAACCACTGGCATTTACAAACTCATATTCCTTTGGCTAGGGGCGGGCAATTTATTTTAGCACCGTGATCAATGCCATCATAAATCTTTGCTCTTCCAGTCCAAGAACGCTGGCACAGCCCAGTCAGCGCTGGGTGGATATGCTGCACCCATGAAACAGAGGATACACCACCACGCTTCACTGAAGTCTGCAAGCCTTGAGACGGGGTCTGCATGCGCCACAACCCATCCCTTCCTCTTTGCGTTTTATCATGTGAGGACACAGGTGAGGGACTGAGATGTGGAAAGAGCAGGGAAAAAGAGAACAAAAGAGGAGGAATAAGATGAAATAGAAGAAGAATCAACAGATGAGAAAAGAAGAAAAAGTGAAAAAAAAAAAAAAGAGAGGCATAAACAAGAAGGAGGCAAGAATACAAGAGGAAAGAATAAACAACATCAGAGTGGGATTAGGGAGAGGGAGACGGTGGGGATATCATGCCAAACAAAAGAAAAGCCCCATCTCCCCCACGCCCCTCTCTTCTTCCATGCCAGTCCTCTGGTTCTCCTCTGGGATGAGCAGAACTTCCATGTCCAAAAGCCACAGGTTTGGCATTTTTGTGTCTTATGGCAAATGCGCTGGCTATCCAATGCTTCCACAGGGGCAAAGTTATACAAAGAAAATGAAAAGCAAAGCTTGCTTAGTCTCCTTTTCATGCAATGCAGGAATCATCCCTTAGATGGGACTATTGCAAAATTAAACAACCTTACAACCACAACCAGTAAATAATGAGTAATGTGCTTGTATATACAAAGCTTTTATACCAACCAAAGAAAGCGAGGATAGCTCATCACAAAAAGACCCCATTTATCACAAGGGCTTCAAACAGCTTAGCATCTTTAGGGCCATTACTCATTGCTTTCACCTAAGCTAAGTGCCAGCTTCCATCCTAGAGGCTAACACAGATCCTATTTATCTGCTATAAGATACTCAAGCACCGCTTCTCTCAGTCTAGTCTAAAAATAAAGGATTCAACACCTAAACTACTTAAAGTTAATAGAAATGAGTGATTTCGCGACAACAGATAGGAAGACGCTAGTCTGGGAAAATTAGGCAAAAATCAAGTCTTTAGTAAGGCGTTTGGAAAGCAAAAGGAGTCTGACACAAGGGGGCTGGGCTCCGCACTACCGTGCTGAATTTATCCAAGGTGTTTAACTCAGTGCTGAGCTACCAGGCTGGGCAATGAAAGGACCTTCCAAATGCGACACATTATCATCCTCCACCCCACAGATCTGGGAGGGAGAGGTTGGGTTGGGTCACAGCATAGCCCTCCACACACATTGTTGTTGCTGAAAGATTCTTCAGAGGAAAAAATATGGAATAGAATTTGGTTTATTTTTCAGTGTTTTCCCTTGGAGGGTCCCCCGTGCTTCCAAAGCACCAAAAGAAAGGACACAGTGAGATCTAACCACTCCTCAGTCTGTTTAGTGAGGAGATGCCACCTTACTCTGTTCCTTGAGAAAACAACGTGCTCCCATCAGAGCTTCCACACCCACACTCCTCCCTAAAATTTCTCCCTTGTAAAGGACTGTCTGGAAGCTCTGCAGAAAACCACAACTTACAGCAGGTGCTGACACAAACAGGTACTACATGGGTCAAAACGTGTTTAGGTACTGAAGGTTATTAATGCTCAGGGGAATGCAACCCCTAGGAGTCCTCCTACACATCGAGTACATCCCCTATAAATTATTCCTAGCTGGAAAGTGCACTTGTGAAAGATGACAATCCAACTCACTCTTGCTGTTATACACGCTTGTAAGGCACAGCAAGATATGGGCACAGCGTGTTCTTCTTACTCGTGTTCTTCTAGTGTTTTTCAGCCCTCATCTGGGGGCGTATCTTTGTGCAAAAATCTGCAACTTCTGCTTTTCCATGCCCACTTGGTGGTTAGCCTTTCTGCCTAGATTTCCTTCAAGAGTGGCAATTACGGTCTTGCTAATAATTACCTGAACACTCGTCCCAATAAAAACAAAACAGAGCCATGAAGCAATTTCATATGGATCCTCTCTACATGTCACTGTCCAATTTCTATTATCAAACTGTGCCTCAGAAATGTTTATGCACAGTGGGTGTGAAAAGTTGCTTCAAAACAAGAAAGCAAGCAAGGGCTGGGAATGGTTGTTATATGTCCGTATCTAAGAAACCAGGGAAACAAGAACCTATAACTTAGCTGAACAAAGAAAGGAGAATGAAAATTGGATTCCAATTTTGAGGATGAGGAAAGCCAGTATGCCAATAAAGTAACTGCCTTCTGTGGCTAATAAAACTAATAAAGGTTATGGGATCTCTCCTCTACCATTTCAGATCCAGGATTATATGAACAGGAATAAACAAAAATCGCTTTACTGTTAACCACAATAAAATGAAATGTATTGGAAATGCCAAGATAGTAGAGTAAGCAGAGTCTTGTTAAACTATACAGGCAGGGCAAATTTTGAGAAACAAACCCCTCGAGACATCTTTAGGAGAAAGGACAACATAGTACATATAAGTTATAAAACTTCTTCAAATGTAGGGTGGCAAAAGTATGTCCTAGTGGTACAAACTACCGGCATCAAATCCCATGACTAAGTGATCATAATGTCCTTCAAAAAATTTATTGTGAAAAAAACCTCAAGCATTTCAGACAGCTAGCGCTGTGACTCTCCACGCTTGTGCTTTGCCACAGAACAGTCTGATCCCCTGCGCTGACATAGCAAGAGTGCAAATCCCAGATGGAAAATTAATCTCACCATGTAGCCAGATTGAGTTTCCAATTCTCCAGTGCATAACTTGAAGGTTGCTCTGCTCAGCTATTGACGAGGTGAGGGCAACTTGTTTGACATCCCGAACATCATTTAAGCAAGACACGCTCTGAAAAGGACCTTACTGGCTGCTGACAGTTACAAAGGAATCATGGCATCCTCCTTTGTACTCATCCTTCCTATAAAATATTGCTATCACACTTTTCCCTGCTTAAATGGCCTGGACAGAAGGGGAGTCCAAGGTCCAAATGACTTCAGCTCTGACTCTGAGTATGTGGGTAAAAACTGTCCTTAAAATAGAAAAGAGATGGATCACAGGACATTTTAAAGAAAGTATCTATCTACTATAAAGACACATTTATGGTTGCCTCATATTTATAGTTTTCCTCAAGAAAAGACAGGGACAGCAAGCTAGAAAAACTGTAAGGTTGTGATATTATTAAACTACTTCTACAAGCTGATCTTAAGCTTAGTCTGCTTGAAAAAAAAATCAACTAGTTGTACATCTCCTTAGACAAACTCCACCATGGTCATTTCATGGTTTGTAACAAAAACACGCAGCAGCAGAACTGAACTATTCTAGGCAGCATATTTTATCCTGCCTGCCAGGTCTTGGGCTTACCGACAGATGAGAAGAATACCATTGGTTTAGTAGGAGTCCCAGCTTCTGCAGATTAACAAAACACTACATCTTATTATTTGCCAACGTCAGCTGATGTGAGTTTATTAAAAGCTAAAAGGCACGACGATCCACACATTGAGCCTACAGACAGAGGAGATTGTATTTGCATATGTACGGTTGCATCTAACACGGTAATCGGGTGTGTGCATGCAAGGTACCGAATTCAGGTGAAGCCAATGGAGCTATGCAGCGCGCAAAGCCGGCTGCATCTTCAGCATAAAGACAGAGGATTAAAGAGATTTCTTTGGTCATTCGAGCATCTCAGAGGCCTTTATGACCTTCTCAGTCCATTCTCATAAATGTAAAAAATAAGTAAAAAAATCTTTATCACCACTCTCAGAATTAGTAAACAGGTAAGTCACAATGATATCCCAGCACACAGTGCCCTATCTCCTTCCACCAACGTCCATGTTTCATTTTATTTTGTTAGTGTGGTATTTTATTAAAGCACCTACTTTTAGAAAAATAATACGGCCACATCTTTAAATACTGGATTTCTGAGATTGTCGCCCCCAAGTTTAGTACTTCTGTGCCAAATACTCAGCTAACGTAAATGGATAGTTCTGTTATAGCCAATATATTACACTGACTTACTGCAGCTGCCTTTCCTTGTCATGAAGCAGTTACTGAGAAGTTTCAAATCTGAACATTTGTGTACTGGATGACATCTAAAATGGAGCATGCTAGGTTTCCACAAAAGGACAGCACTTAACTAAAGACACCGCCTTTGGATCCTGTTACCTAGAGCATCCACAGCTTGTTTCTGAATGGGTAATAACATGAACCAATTGCAAGAGCTGTAATGGCCTTATCATTTCAAGATGTGTCATCTGCCAGTGAACTCTTGTGTTGGATTCCTGTTTGGGCTCTGATCCAGTAAAGTACTTCAGCACACGGGCAGTCCTGCTTATCTTCAACTGAGCCTCTTGCCTACTTGAAAGTTCGATGATGGACCTAAGTGCTTGACTGGATCAGGGCGCTGGAGTAAACTGGTGTCACTCCTCTGAAATCCTGGAGCAATACTCATTTACATTAACTGAGAATTTTGCATTATGAGTATGGACTAAGATCATCCATCATTTCAGTAGCTATATGACCTGCTACAACAAACTTTGCCATTTTCTTAGACAAGTTTTTACCTGTAATAATTTCAAGTGATATAAACCGACTACAAATCATCTAAGGTGACAATGAACCAAACACTACTGTACAGCATGTACTGAGCTGATAATACATCAGATGTATGACAACATATAGCATTAGACATTGCACTCCACGGAGAACATTTAACAGCAACAGAATTCTTTCTCACAGCTCCAACATAAAAGGCAGCCAGCAGGATGATATCAAACGATGGCAGCTCTGCTGCTCATAAAAGGACCTTGGGGACTCCGAGAAGATTTGTGTATCTGCACTTCAACAGCATAGCAATGTGGAAATGTTAAAGTTAGTAAAGCAAACAGTCCTCAAATGAGAAGGGCAACAGATGTCAACCAGTATCACATGTCAGTAAACAGCAACAAGACAGAGGGTACTTTTCTTAGCACTTTTGTGAAAGCATCGTGCCATCAGCTACAGCCACATCTCAGCTGTTTGACTCTCTAAGTGGTGGTGCCTGTATGTGTGATTTAACTCCCACCCAGAGAGGATTTCCAACCATATGGAAATACCATCCACTGAAGTCAGCTGAAAGAAAGTAGAAATGCTGCGGCATATTTATTGCGGCTTGAAAAGTGAAAAAAAAAAAAAAAAAAAAAAATCACACTCTCAAACTGATTGAAAGCTCATTCTGTGCTTGGCAGAGACAGACAGGCATTTATGTTTCTTAGCTTTAATACAGAAGGATCATCCTTAGGGCAAAAGAGTAGTTGTGATTCATCCACTTTTTACCCTTACTGCAAAGACTTCTGACAGTAAGGCCAAAATATGCTAACTAAAAAGGCACTCTTTGTACCATAAACACCAGGCCACAAGGAACTGGACAGTGGCCATCAAATCACTGCCTTTTAATTTTTCTCTCTCATCTATATTTCTCTAAAGATTTCTGGTAAGAAGGCAGCTGACTCTATACAAAAGCCAGAGGCATTGCCAGTATCTTGGTGGTTTCATGCATAGCATATTGACTCTAACTTTATTATGCAGGGTAAAAAAAACAACCTTTCAATTAGGCAAAGATGTAGTTCAGTGTCAAAACACCAAGGATGGAGGTAAAGGGATAGAGTTCTACTGCCGAGACAGGGTTTTGAGTCCAGGCCTGCTGAGCTGCAAATATTCTCCACAGTCATCGAACATCTTAGCTGCTTACGTGGAAAACAGTTTGGTTCTCAGCAAGCAGTAGAGTCCACATCATGAACTGTCCATGACATCCCTTGATAACTTCACTGCCAGTCAGAAGTGAGAGAACAACAAATGAAGGGACTGTGAAGATTCAGCTTTTCACCGCTAGAATTCTGTCTCTAACAGTAGGTATACAAGATATGCACTGAAATTTAAAGTCTTTTTTTTTTGTTTGTTTGGTTGTTTTTTTTTTTTTAGTGGAGCACCTCTCCTGTCAATTGAGACTGATGATATACACATCTAGGAAGGAATTTTTTAAAAAGCACTCAGATGAAGGGGCTGTACCCAGCCCATACGCTACTCAGAAAAGCAAAATCTGTCGCCCAGCCTTGCCCAAGGACAGTCTCCGCTAAACGTTGGGCTCAAACTGTACATGTACAAAAATTTGGAAAAATTTCTTCTTTCGAAGAAAAGGCAGGCGAGATTACAGCACCTTAACACACTCCTTGTGTACAGCGTCATGCCTACGAACAACCATCTCCTTCCTCTGCCTTTCCAAAATCCTCTGATTAAGGGAACAGGAGGAAAAATACCCCATCCCAACGCAGCAGGAAGGCCTTTACTAAAAGGTGCATTAATTGGGTAAGGCAAGCCAATGAAATGATTAATTTGCCGCTCTCCTTCAATATTATGTTTACACAAGTTGATTATAGCACTTAATTACTAATTCATCCTGCTCAAAAACAAGAGTGCTTTGAATTTTTAATGAGATGAGGGAAGGCAACATTCCCTAACTCAACAGGGAGAAGTCATTTTATTTCCTCTTTTGATTTCCCAAGCTATTACCATTTCTAAGGAAAAAACTATCCCCTCCCTGATCTTTCACTCGGCTTTTGAAAATATGGAAATCAACAAAATGCTTATAATAATTTCAATCCAGGACCCGACAGGTAATGCTTTGGAAGAGGAATAGAGGATTGGATCATCAACTGAAGCACGTCCATTGAAGTAAGTGGAACAAAATTACACCAGAGCCTGCCTGATCCAGAAATGGAAATAGCCTAATCCCCTCCAGTTCTGTCAGCAGAAATGTTGAATATGTCCCAGTACTATTTATGGGTGTCCTTATGAAATGCTGTCTACTCACAATTGCCAGTTGGTCCATTACTGAGGTTGTGAACTAGCTGTTGCACTGAAGAACTTCTTTACATTCATTGTATTCTATAAGATTTTCATTGTTAGGAGGCGAATACACTGAACATCGCATCTTCTTCCTGGCTGATCTTTATAAAACTTGTGTTATCCGTGGGTTTGTTATTTGATTTTATCCTGTATGCTGTACCACCCAACATCTTCCTTAGACAGCTGAGAGATGTCCATTAAATTAAGCATAATCAAGCAGTGCACCAGTAAAACTCTTTCAAATCCCTTTAGTACAGAGCTGCAGGTGAATCATTTCACCTGCACCATCGTAACTTCAAATTCCTGTCTGCAATATACCTCCCCCGTAGGTACGGAGTATGTGGCTGTTACCTTGAGGGCCAGCCAGGTGACCTCGATCCACATAGCTTCGAGGGCTGCTTCCAGCGATGCAAGTTGTTCCTAAGGGATACTTCACTTGCTCAGATGCTACTGCTGCTAAATAACTCAGGTAACGCACATTAGGTAATTACCTAACACCTCTTTCGATAGAATCCAGCTAATTTTTATATACCTCCAATCCACTTTATAAAAACAATGAAAAAGCTTTTCCCTATCTTTTTGCAGAATATTCCACCAATTTGCATAACAACCAAAACTAACAAAGACCACACCTCCCTTAAAAGTCAATTTTATACCTGAAAAATCTTGTATTCATGTAGACTCTAATGTCTAGCTCCACGTTTTACAACAAAAATGATTACAGAAAGTTACCAGTAAAAGGTAAATCATACTTCAAGTTTCTTCTCTTCCATATCGGCCAGTAAGAATGGCCCATGTTAAGACAGCAAATCCAAAATAAAGCTGGTAATCTGGTTTCATCCAGGTAATTTTATTAATTGCTTTAATATGCAATTAAGGAATAGTCAGTGGGCTGCAGGATTTTATAAGGCAATAATCCTGTTCCCTGGTGTACAGCTTTGTCCCAAAGAGTAGGTTATCCAAAAAAAAACAAGAGCTGGATGACTGCCAAATCAAACAGCACCTTCTTCCCATTTTCAATTACATAGAAGCGAGGCAGAGTAACGAGGATATACTGGAAACTTTGACGTTTATTTATTGAACGTTTTTACGGAGAAGGAATTGCTGGCTTGCTAAGCCGGAAACTATATTTTTACTACAGAAACAATCACATAGAAACCCAGGATCCTGCTGCTCAGCATGAAAGGAACGGCTAGAACCAATAAATTGACCCATCTAAGCCTGCACTGTTAAGGTTATTTCATTCAATGCAGCACATATTTCAAAAATCCAGTGTATATTTCAAAAATTCTTATGCCGTACTATTTTACACTGCACTGTCTTTTGTGACTCTGCCAGGCTGCGTTACAGTTCATAGGCACAACAATCAAGACATAAGAAAACCACTAAAAGAAAAAAGGTGTAGCATTTGTAAAAAATGAAAAGATAATCCAAATTGCAAGAAGAAATTCAGAAGATTTTCTCTCCTTTCTGGAGATTCTAGAGACTAAATAACCAGAAGATGAAATGCGGAATAACTCGCCATGCCACATTTTTATTTTCTTTTTGGATAGACCAATTGTTTTAATTCAGTTTTACCACAGTGGAGAAAAATGCAGGGAGAGTAAATGAAGAGGAAAATAGGGAAGTCAACATTCTTTGAAGCAACAACATATGGTGACCAGGCATGAGAGATGGAGGTTATAAATCTTTCCTTGATAGAATTACCTAGAGATGAAATTGCAGCTTCAAGGGGCTTGAGCTTTTAAAACCACACCAGAATCTCACAAATTAACCTGCATGGTTACAAATTTTGCAATAACCTTCATTTCCAATGTTTCTTTGCAAAAGCTCAGCATACAGAGAATTTTGGTATTAATACAAATGAGGTCATAAAAAGCATGAACAACTTTACTCCACAGATCACTCAAAATATGAATAAAAAGATACGAAAATTAAGAATTAGAACAAAATGCTGCATCCTGCAAATAGTCACAGCTACATTAGAGAAAGGACACAGGAGGTATGTTGGTGCTTTCTTGTGAGAAGAATCTTATTTAGGGACGCCAAAAGATAGAGGGAAAGCTCTGTAGTGTTCCAGCCACTATATCCCATTGCCCAAGAAAGGGAAGGGTGAGAACCCTGTTGTCTCACGTATGCTCCTGACATACAGCGCTACGTAGGTTGGTAAGCTGCCTGTCCTTGGAGCAAAGATCCCCCAATGCGTCTCTGAAGCAAGTACTTTCCCATTCCCAAATCATAGAATCATAGAATGTTTGGGGTTGGAAGGGACCCCCAGAGCCCATCTAGTCCAACCCCCCTGCAGTGAGCAGGGACACCATTACCCAGATCAGGCTGCTCACAGCCCCGTCCAACCTGGGCTTGAATGTTTCCAGGGATGGGGCCTCCACCACGTCTCTGGGCAACCCGTTCCAGTGCTTCACCACCCTCATTGTAAAGAATTTTTTCCTTACATCTAATCTAAACCTACCCTGTTTCAGCTTGAAACCATCACCCCTTGTCCTATCACCATTGTCCCTACTGAAAAGATTCTCCCCCTCTTTCCTATAGGCCCCAATGATGGAACACCATAGGACTAAGTATCAGGATAGCGTGGGGGGTAGGAGAGTCACAGCAACCCCCCACCAGCCACATAATTTACCCCTAAGGAAATACTGTCCAATTCCAATGCATTTCTTAACCGTACGCTAAATAAAGCCTAACTGAAATGACGATATAAAGTTACCAGAGAGTTGGGTCTTCCCTAGATGACCCATCTTTTCCTTCCTCTATTGAAAAGTGATGCCCTGGTAGATTTTCAGGATCTTCCCTGTGTGTCCAGATTTTCTGAGTGAGCAGCAGACGGCTGGAGCCGTGGCTCTGACTCAGCTGCCCCATGCCCCCAAACCTCCACGTGGACAGCACGCACCGGCAGGTCAGCTCTAACATCTCATGAACGTTACATCCCCAAAGCAGCACATCTAGCATGCCGACACGAGAACAGCCCTGCTCCGCAGGGTCACCAGCTCCCTGAAGCATCGCTCGCTGGGCACATACTACACAGCACCCACGTTCTTACTTCCGTACAAGATCTCCTGGCAGAAGCCTGGCAGCGCTACTGCGATTGCTTATCACTTGAGGGTTTACGTGTCTGTTCAGCAGACGGTCCTTTTGTCAGCATGTCAAAGCCACACTAAGATTATCAGAAGTGATGCTGAGCCAACCCATGAAAACCAGATAGCTTTTAAGCATTTTGATTTTGACATTCAGAGGAAATGTCCAAAAATGATTCTGAGAAATGTGACCAAAATCACTGGGACAAATACAGCAAAAATTCTCTTACAAACACATACAGACATAAGGAAAGAGGGTAAAAAAGGTCACACAATTTTCTCCATTACTATTAGGCTGAGTAAACAAGGAGCTTCGGAAAGCACAATAATTAAGCACAAACCATCTATTTCGAGGACAGATAATCACTTCTATGATTTGCAGAGTCTACAACAATGCTGGATACTTGCAGCAGCACCTCTAAGTAAGGTTTGTTTTGGAGGGCATGTTAGAAAACTAAATGTGAGAGAAGGCTATGGAACTGCAAAGCCAGAGTTGCATTTATGCACCCCTTGCCCCCCAAAAGACATTTATTCAGTTTCTTGTTTTTTGATCCCATGTAGCTGAATTCTTTTAAAAATATTTTTAGATAATCTAAAATATTGGCTGTGTGATACAACTGACATTGCCATGGGTGGCACCTCTTTAACGACAATCCTCTGAACACACACCAAGCCAAAACCCTTAGTGGGTGGTTTCTTCAGGCTACAGAGATGTTGTGGCATCCTGGACAGGACTCAGGGCCTCCCCTGGCTCCCAGTGATCACCACGGGCAGTCCGATGGAAAGGAACATGCTAGAATTGCTCAGCAGAATGTATAACAGCAGTAGTTTCCAAACTACTTTCCTCTTTTCTGTTTCAGAGATATCCCAGGGAAGCCCACAGGCTGTAACTCAGTGAAACGAAAGGAAACTCTCCTGCTGACGAGCAAAACTCTTGGAACCAGACCTTACATGAATAGCTGCTGAAGCGCTGAAAAAGGGAGAGGCTGTGTTTGGGAAATCAGACTCCTTACGCGGTGCTGAGCCACTGGATCGCAATTCGTATTTATTCTGTTTTCTTTATGTACTGCTATTAACTTACTCGATTCAAGCAAAGATGGGAAGCGAGCGTATGGATTCATCAAGTCCGGCTCCCGACAGTCACAGGTAAGCCCTCAGCAGAAGTGAACTCCAGGAAGACCCACACAACCTGCACTGTACTTATGCCAAGCCAAAAAACCATTCCCATAGCCAAAGAGGCAGGAACCTCCGGACATACCGTAACAGTAAAGAGCAAACAGTTTTTAAACTAAGAAGTCTGTGACATGACTGCTTCAAAGGATCGCATTTCACTCGAAAAGATTTCTGAAGGAGCATGCTATGCAGACTGACATATATATGCGTGTATAAAATATATATTCTGACATTATTGGATAAGCTCCTGAAATATTTTGACATAGAAGGGCAGGGATAAAAACTAAAGGTAAATTACTATACTAAAACTATATAAAAACACTTTACAGAAAACTTCACAGCATTAGATTTTACTAATGGTTATGAAGACAGACTTAATGAAATCAGTTTTGAGATGTTCAGTTACTAGATAATAGTGCAAAACATTTCAAACTTGGAATGTAGTATCTTTGTATTTGAAGGCAGAAGATTAACAGAGTAGGAATTAAATATGAAGTCCCGTCACCAAAAGCTGCTACTGAGATTATATTTATCAAAATAAGTTCTCCTTACAAGCACTAGAATGACTAAATACAGATATATATTGTACTATATATTTGTTGCAATGGGATTAATTTTAATGGAAAAATTCTTAAGAAAGGAAACTGTTCTTCCTGCTAACCTACTGTAGTACTGTAGAATATTTACATTTGGAAAGTTCACATTTGGAAAAATGCCAAACATGGCCCAGTTCCTCAGCCTATGTTGAGCTGCTTATTTATTCCAGTGGAACTGCATCAATTTAACAAGGTTGAGAAGCTGACCCTCTATTCAGAAAATACATTCAGGTAAGTTTTTTGTGCAAAATTTCATCTGCAAATACTTGTGTCTGATGTTATGAAGAAAAGCGTATATAGGGTCCATCCTGATAAATCATTTTGCCCAATTGGATGTGATGTACTGTTTAGTGTCATTGTGCAGCATGAGGAGAGCACACGTCTTACACTAGTGGAATGGGAAAACACGTACGATTTGGGGCATTCAGACCCTTCTTGGTGTTTCTGTATACTACTGTTGTTTATATAAATGCAGCTAAGTCAGCATCAGCTTTGGCCTTAAAATATAAAAGCCTTACTGCTACTTTTACAACTGTTAATAGATTGAAATAACATGAATAAACATGAAGTTCCATCCTCATTATTAACTCAGCATTCACTGTGGGCAAGACAAGAGGTATAGGTGTGTCATTTTTGACTGCATAAATAGTGCTATGTTGTTTCTTATGTTTAGCATTCCTCAATATGAAGGAAGGAAAGTAGGACAAATATAACTGAGATGAAAGCGTGACCTTCTTGCAGGATCAGAGCCTTGCCAGACTCCCTTTTTCATCTGTAAAATTACACTGCCTAACTCTGTAGACATCAGCTTATACTGGCATGTCCCTACAGTCAAAAGACAAACCGAATCTTCAACAGACCTAAGTAACACATGGAGTTAAAGAAAGGGTGGAGAAAAAGCAATGCTGGCTCTTGTCCGGCTGTGCAGAAGGTACAAAATTTTCCACTTGAACTAAAGTCTGTACATGGTGCCAAACGTCAAAGTGTAAAACACATTAAAACAAATGAACAACTGGGTACTGCATACCTGTATAGATGCAAAATCCCCAGAAGCACAAGCTCCCAGAATAGCAGCACCCACCAGAACAGACTCCACTTCTTTGGACAGGACAACAGGCTTGCCTATACAAGAAAAAGCCATGCCTCTGTTAGGGAGAATATAGCTGTACCACACGGGCAGCACAGTAAATAATTAAAGCAAAAAATACAAAGAAAAAAGGAATGAAAAAGGACTTGAAAACCATGTTCAGAACTCGATTCATAGCTATGGTCTACTGTAGATTAACATAAATATCTCTGCTCTGTGCTTCCAGGCTCCAAGAAATATGCAGAATTTAAATAAAACAATTTCAGCAAAACATTAATGGAGAACATAAAGCACACAAAGAACAACCCCCCAGATCTTTGACACTGGCTATGTATCTTGAAGGGCTTGGTATAAACCTGTTACCCACACCCTCCAAACCCATGTGCCTATTAAAAGTTGACCTCAAGGGAAAAACAGGGTGGTATCCTTTTTGTTTCTTTTGCAATGAACAAAAAAAAGTTTGTTTGTTTTTAAATATATAGCCAACAAAGCCAGTCTGGTTTTGCTGGAAGACATGAGAATATGAGTACTAAACTTTCACAAGCTATGTATGAAATCATAAGAGAAATCTTATCTTCCAAATTGTGCAAGATATTTGAAAACAACATTAAAACACTGAAAAAACAAACAAACGCAATATATATTCTGAAGTAGGATTAAAAATTATTGTTTTATCACCCATGGGTACTATTGTGGATATACTTTCCCTCAGTTCACACAAAGATTTCTAAAAGAGCTGTATTATTAATGTAAAAACACGAGGAAAAAGAGTAATAAACAAATAAAAATCCGCCTGCTTTCTTAATTCTTCTTAAAAAACCTTAGAACTATAGCAGAAGTCTAAATGACTTTCTAGCGACACTTTAGATGTTCATCCTCACTAAGCCAAAGAATTTAATATTCCTACAGTATTTGGCATGTGCCTACATTTCCATCACTGAGATCACTTCATGCAATGAATGACGATGCACACAGAGTGGCGGGAGGAGGGCTTCCTTCTGTGAGCAGCCTCAGTGACGTTACGCCCCCAAGAACGCTGCTCCTGAAAGCCAACTGTAAGATTAGAAGGAGCCGAAATCTGGCGGAAGACCTCCAGTGAGACATGAACAACTCCTACAGAGGAAAAGGCAAATACACGCTTTGCAAAATGAGAAATAAAAGTATCAGAAACAATTATTGATAGAAAGCCAATTCTCCCTGCACCCCAGGCAGCCACTTAGGTTACACCAACTTTGCACCGTTCCACCAGTGCGAAGCTCCTTTCAATCACCTTTCAGTGACACAAAGGTGCCACAGTGCTCCTTAGGCCATTTCTTCCTACAGTTAGCACAGGCAGAGGGACGGGGAAAGAAAGTGGATACAGCAAGACCTTGTTGTTTGATTGCTAGAATGACTACGAAGAGCGAACTAGCAAACTAGAGCATCTCTTAAATTTCTCCTTAAAAATGTTAGTGTAGGATCATCTAGTGTAGGAACCTGAACGTTCCTCCGGTTCAGATGGACCACGGCTCAGGACTTGGGTCAACTTGGAACAGAAAATCTAAACCTCAGCCTTACGGCTGTTCGCCAGGCGTTGAAGCAGTAAGCAATTTTCAGCGTGCTCTAAACTTCAGTGCACATTTCCCGCATCATCAGAATGAATACCGAATTCTTACCAGGCAAACAAAAAGATCAAGATACTTTTTAAGTGGCCTGCGAAATTATCTATTGGATGTCTGCATGGCTGAGTCACGGGCATTTGCAGCTAACAATAATATATTCAGATTTTTTTCTTTTCGGTAAAGAATGGGGGATTGATCCTGGAATGTTAGTTATTTTATCTGATAGGCTCTAATGAGTTCAACACAACCGAGAGCATTTCAGTTAGATGAACTCTGACATCCCTTGTCAGTCACTGATTTTACAAATGAGGGAGAACTCCAGACTGCAAAAAGGCCTTTTTGTACTGAATTGTACTTGGCCATTAGTTACAGTCAAAGAACTTCTGATTACATTTTAATCAGAATACCTTTTCACAGATCTTTTATTTTTACACATCATGAACCAGCATCCCAACTCGACGCGTAGCTGAAATTCACCTAAAACATTTGAGTTATAGAAGGAAAGGCACACACTGGACAGCATTTTTCACAAGCAGAAAGGGTCACTTTGACTGCAATGTATTTAGTGAATTTTAAGGTCAATAGGCATTATGCTTTTGGCTTCTCCATTTCTGTTTTCATCTCAGTGAAGTACATAAAGCATATTTTCATCTTCCCTCCTGCATCAAGGTTATGAAGTGTGGTTTGATGGTAGGGCAAGTCAGATCTCCAGACCAAATGCCCCAAATCTGAGCCTTAAACTTCATTCATGACAGCTCAACTGGTCTTAATTTGAAATATACCCAAAACACACACCATTCAAAGTTTCTCTGAAGTCCTTTACACTGAATTTTGTTATTTTTTCCACATTTTTTAAAGTATATTCTACTGATTCACCGATCTGCTAAGATGTCCAACACACACAGGCTAAAGGGAGACCGAAAATACCGTGCAAGCCTGAGAGCTCCTCTTGTAATGAACCACATACCCAGGACCTTCCACCCCTCAGGAATTCTACAAAACCAAATGCAACACCATGTAGGAGCAAGGATCCAGGAATTGTCCCCTAAACCGTATTAATGATACAGACATGGAAACAATTCAGCACCGAATTGTTCTAGATAATGGATACAAGGCCCAGCATGAGCAGGAAGTGTCAAAAGTCCAAAGAATTCAGATAGGATGAAGATAATAGAGATTTTAGTAAAAGACATCTTATCCAAATGCTCACGAAATGTAGTGGGCATTATCTTCATCTAACTAACATCTTGCAATTTGACTGAATGGAATTCATTTCTATAGGCCGTTTCGAATAATTTTAAAAAAATCTGATAATGAGAAACATCTCTGACACGTAGTTTATATGCATTGCTTTTAAAAATTCCATACAAAGTTTTTATATTTATTCTATTGCACTTTCTTAAAAACCCTGGAAGTTTAAGATCTGCAGACTGGAAATCATGCCGGAGGTTTCTCCTGAAGTCTGTTTTCTAACAATACGAAGTATAGAGCTTTGTTTGCACTGCATCTCTGTCTTATTTAAATGCCTTTAAATTTCAGGAAATTCCGTCTTGCAGGAAGTAACATTTCATTACACACTTTTTGGCCAACCAGCAAAATACAGTTCTATATAAAGAAAGTATTTATTTTTCCAAAGACAAAGTATTTAGCCACCTAAAGTAAAGCAGTTTACTCCTCTTTCCCCGCACTTCCTCTAACTTACCCGTAATGTCAGCGTGCATCTGTACGAAGAGAGGGTTCTTGCTCAGCCCGCCGCACAGAAACAGCGTGTTGATACGATGCCCAGCAGCCTGCATAGTTTCCAAAATATGCCTCGTTCCTAACTTCAAAAAGGGGGAAACAAACAAACAAACAAACAATAACCAGATGAGCAGAGAGAGAAGCCACGAGAACAGAACTTAGAGCACAATTTGCTAAAAAGAAGGATACCGCCAACAAGAACAATCCTAACGGTGCCCACCAGTACCCCAAGGGCTGGGAACAGACCTGCAGGGCTACGGCCTCTGCCACCCTCCCAGCCAGGAACGGGCATTGTAGTGAACACTAGAAAAATCAAACAGATGGCACAAGGAATTGGGAAGTACCTATAGGCTCAGCGTAATGCAATGAACGGCCCGGGCTGGCTGAAGAAGTGAAGAGGTACCAGTATGCAGTAACACAGGGACCAGTATGCAATAACACAGGGGAACGGGGCTTACAGGGAAGCGCCGATGAGGGGGAAGACAGGGGTTACGAGAAGACACAGAAATGGGCACCAGGGAAAACAGACGGCAGTGAGAAGGAGCTGTTTGTCACCAAGTGCAGCGGAGTGTGGAAAACATTTCCAGACCCGGAACTAAAACTTACACGGCAAGGACATCCCCACCGAAACCTTCAATTTACTTTGCATGACAGCATCTGAACATCACTCTCAGTAAGAGATTGCAATTCTGAAGCCAAATAGCAGAACGAACAGAAAAAAAGGAGCAAATAAAACCCTGTATTTTCTGTCTTTTCAGCAAAAAGGAAAACCTGAAGTATTTTGTATTGGCTTAACTATTTCTCTTGGCCTTTGCCCTGTGCAAAATAAAATGTTCCGTTTCATGCCTGGATTAATTGAAACACCTAAAGTGTAGGCATATTTTTAAACTTTTCAGTTACAGTGTCCATTCTGAGAAACTCAAATTAGAACAGCTCAATGTTCTGCTTCATGACTGATGAAAGCAAATGCTTTGCCATTTTAAAAAAAATCTTTTCTCTTTTTGTTTGCTTTGCTTGCCTCCAACTTCTCACTGAAGTCAACCTTCTCCCTCTTGGAAAAACATTTTGCATTTCTTTGACAAGCTATTTGTCCAGAAATAATTCCCAGCTCTTTTTAAGAACTTGGAAGTAAATTTTGAAGCTCAGACTTGACAAAACGCCAAATTCAAGCCAAAATTTTGCCCAAACTGTCTCTTTGCAGGTAGATTCTTCACAAAACACAATCTGGTCAAAGTTTTCACAAACCATCGTTTAAGTTTTCTTTATGTTATGCTGCAAGTTCATTAAGAGGTCTGCAGCCTGCAATAAACCCCTCTTCAAGTAAAAGCTACAGAAAAGCGAAGCTAGCGGAGTTTCATCAGGCTGGAGACGTTCACTAGGAAAGACTGGCACCATTCTGGGTAGGCCTTCAAATATATTTTGGGTTTTCAGACAAGCGGTTGTGAGGAACTTCAGCAGCCGCAACACCAGCTGACTAAATCCATCGCTTCCCTATTGACACAGAGGGCTAATTTCCAAATCACACAGCCACAATTTTAATTATGGAAAATAAACTCTCTAAAGAGAGTCTGTCTCCTCAGAACGGGCTCGACAGCCACAATTATATCTCTGATCATGTTCGCATCCGTCTAACTGTTGCATCGCATTTTGCAATGAATAGTTAAAAGGATATTCTCTTTCGCTACTTCTGAAATTCAAATTTATTAACAACTTCTCTCACAACATACACACGTCAAAGACCCTGAGAAAGAACATGCTGTGAAAATTATTTCGTGTTTACCTGCCTGGAAAATTGTATTCACATAGCAATTTAAATTAAAGCCAGACTTATTTCACTCTGGGTGAGGGGGAACTAATTTAATCCTGGATTGGAGAAAATGCAAATTGAGGGGCTTCAAATGCAAATTTTATATAAAAAGAAAAAAGATAGAGATTAACATTCTGTAGGCAGGCCTACACTTTTTACAAGATTTTTACTTAGGTTTAAAGTTTATCTTGCACCCACTGAAGACAGCTAATGGTACAGGATTGGGTCTGTTCTGAACTAGAATTGTTTCCTTCAACAAAAATGAAGCTAAAATTGGGAGTGATGGCACATGGGAGGAAAATTAAATTTCCTAGGTATCACAATAGCAATCGGTAAATATATCAAGTCAAAACCAAGTCAATCAAGTCTACTTTTTGGTTATTGTTTCAATAAGTGTTTTAGGAAAAATGAATTTCTGTTAACTTACAATGAAAAAGAAACTACGGTATGGCCTTTTTATTTTAAATCTCCCAATCAGCACAATTAGCTATCAAAAAGATATGCAGATGCTGAATTTAGTGTTCCACACAGTATTTGCATTTTACAATCAAATTTGAGTCCTATCATATAATGAGATAATAGGTGACTTTCCCAGGATTTCCAGCAGAGAACGTTTCCACTTCGTTAGCACGATATAATAACGGAGCACCTGTTCAATACTGCAAAGTTTCTTTCAGGGGCTGTATCAGTCGCTGGCATTGTTTAAACTCTCCTAGACATTCTTATTTAAATGGTGGGATTATACTGAAGCATCAGGTATAGCCAAGCCACATTCATCTTGAAAAGGATCAAAACTCACAACAATGAATTCCAGGCTGGGGTTAAGTTCTTGTTATTTGCTGAAGAGGGAGGGTTAACACGTAAGATGTACAATTCACAGTAAATTTACAGCAGCCGCCCACCCTCTATATCCCAGATGGCTGACCCAGCCTAGCAAAGTTGTTGTTTAACCAGTAGAAGAGTTTGGAAGTTTTCCAACCGAACAGAGTTTTGTCAGGAAAACTCCCCAATTCATCAAACTGCTCTGCAAAAACACCTCAAGTTCAACAAACTTTAAAAAAAAAAAAAAAAATTGCAAAAAGGATGCCACTGGAATATCGATTTCAGTCACCAAATGCCTGGGGATAGCACGCCCCACTGCAAACACCCCGCACCAGGGCTGCAAAGCGACTGCTTCGACGCCAAAATAGAACTTCTTGTGAACTGAAAATCCTGGGTTCCAGAGAAAATTAGGGCAGAAATAGAAGTGTTCCGATAAAATTAGCCATCTCTGCATGTTCACAAACATCGAGGACATTTCGTAAAGACAGTTTCCCCGTCTGCGTTTACAGAACCACAGCCACGGGCTGGAAATGCTACACAGGGGGCAAGTGCTTGCCTCGCAGCGGGGGAACCGAGGGAGGAATGGGATCGGTCTCTTCGGTCTGTAGCGTTACAATCTGAATCACGGACCCACCCCAACTCGCTGTGGTGCAGAGCCCTGACTCACCGAACAGGCAAGCAGGGGAAATCCATGGATTCAGGAACAATCTGAAGCTGAGGAATTTTAGGGGTGCAAAAGTTCCTTCATATAATTGCCAAAGCTTCCCCCCCC